>PVJN01037529.1:0-20855 GCA_004026805.1 Lasiurus borealis | reverse complement strand
TGAGGGCACAGATTTCTCTGACTGGAGCCTCTGTGAGCTGAGTCTCCCCCCCCACCCCCCGGATCAGCACGGGGGGCCGGGGACGCCCCCTGGCGGCCTGGGAGGGACGCGGGCCGAGGCAGTCCACCAGCACCAACCCGTGAGCAGGGCCGAGTGCCCGGAAGGCATGGGAACGGAGTGTGTCATAGTTCACTGCTGCATCCGACAAACTGCCGCCGATGTAGGGCCATGTCTTGCCTCGGGCTCTGCAGGTAGGAGTCCTGCTCGGAGCCCGGGGCTGAACGCCGGCGGGCAGGGCTGCTTCCCTGCAGGAGGCCCCGTGGGAGGTCAGCTCCAGGCGATGGGTGGCCGGCCGGAGGGCGAGTCAGGTGCTGAGCTGCTGCCAGCCAGGGGCCGATCTCGGGTTCCAGGGGTCGCCCACACGCCTCCGCTCCTCCTCGGGACCCCGTCTGCCTCGTGTCTCCCGCCTTCCTCTTCTGTTTGGGGACCCTGGGTCGTGATGGGGTCCTACCCCACATTTCCAGAATGACCTCCCTGTGTTTAAGCCTGCTGGTTAGTCACCTGCCAGTCGTATCTTCACCGCGGTGCCTCGGTGCGTGTCAGGCTGAATAACCAGGGGAGAGGGAGGGATCTCCGGGGGCCTCTGTCCAGTCCTGTCTGCACGTTGATGATGAGGTTTCGGAAAAGCGTCGGGCCTTTTTCCTTTGGAACAAAAGCACTGGTTGCTTTTCTGAGTTAATAAAATAATGCGCGGTAAGCACGGCCGGATTAGAATCAGAAAGGAACGGGTGAGCCAGAGCCGTCCGCAGTGCCCCCAGGACCTTCCCTCAGAGGCGGGGGACGAGGTGCGTGTGGTGTCTGTCGGGGACGTGTTTCCCCAGGCGCAGGCCGGACGGGCGAGGTGGCCGAAGTGCCTGGCCCCTCAAGAGTTCTGAGGGAGGGGCGCATGCCCACCTGGGCCACGGGGCAGCCCAGCCCCCGCCTCGCTGCCCTGTGTGCCCAGGGGCCATCTGGGCCTGAAGTGTGGATCTCGATTCTTTTATTTTTTGCTTGCCCACGCTCGGTTTTTCTAGCTCCATTTGTCAAAAAGCGTGTCTTTCCTCCCCCGAGCTGCCTTGGGCCCTTTGCTGAGCGCCAGCTGCCATTTGTCTGTGTGGGCCTGTCTCTGGACTCCCCTGTGTCCGTGGGTCTGTCTGTCCTGACCGTGGGATGCACTGCCCGTGTGTATGCAGCTCTGTGCCGAGGCCCGAGATTAGGTTCTTACTGTTTTTTGTTTCCCAGCTCTGCCCATCCTTTACACAGCTGCGTGGCTGCTCTCTGTCCCGTGCCTTTTCTTAGGAGTTTCAGAATCAGTTTGTCAGTGTGTGTGTGTGTGTGTGTGTGTGTGTGTGTGTGTGTTCAAGAACAGCCTGCTGGGGTGTTGGTTGGAATGCCATTGCACCCATAAATCAGTATTGGGGGAGGGGCCGGGACAGCTCACAAATACGGAGCCTGAAGAAAGAAGAAAGAACAGTCTCCTGGCCCAGAGACCCAATCCCTCTCCCTGTTCGGAGGCCTCCCTTTCCCCTTCTCTGAGTGATGCTTCTTCTGTTTTAAAAGTTTGCGTAGGCAGGGCTTCCCCATTTGCCTTCAATCACGCTAACTCTCGGAATGCGCCCCGGGAGGTTTCCACCCCACACCATCGGGAAGGGGCTGAGAAGCCGTCCTGGCTGCGTGTGACTCAGTGGGTCCTGCGGGTGGGCCGTCGGCGCTGCTTGGGTGGCATCCTCCTGCGCCAGGAGGCCGGGCTCTGAGCAGAGCAGAGGGTGGGGTGGTGGGCGATGCCACACATGGATGCAGCTTCGGTGTCTGCTGGGAACGGACAGGAGTCCCCCAGAGCTCTGCCCGCGGGTGATGCTGGTGCAGCCACCGCAGGGCGAGCTCCCTTGGGAGTCGTCGGGTCCACAATAGGATGAGACGCCTCAAATCCACGCAGTCCCCCAGCTCTGCTGCTGGGCTGTCCCCAGAGCCAATCAAACCCCAGGAGGGTCAGATGCGCCTCTGAACGTCCCTCAGAGGATGGGGCCGCTGCAGGTCGCCAAGTGCCTGGGACATTTCAACCAGGCACGAGCCCTGTGTTTGCTAATGGGCTCTGTGATGCTGGGAGGATTGGGGGAAAGGTTTGGGGGGACAGTCTCAAAATTCACTCACAAACTACGCCCACCCTGCAGCTAGTGAGGAAACTGACAAATGGGAGAAGCAGGGAGCAGGGGTGATGGGGAACAGGGACACCACACGCACGCAGGCGCTGGCCTGAGGCACTGCTCTCTGCGGTGGGGCGTGCGCAGCTCTGGGACATGCGCAGCTCAGGGAGGGCTGGTTGTGCCAGAGGTGGCCTCTGGGCAGGATTCTTGGTGGGGCCTGTTTTCCCCACGGTCACCATTTCCCAAAAATAAGTCGCACAGGACACCGCTGGGCAGGGGGGAGCCTGTGTCCGGCCGCCTTCGGTCACTATGACAGTGCTGTTCCCACCTGAGACCATCAGGCCGTTCGAGAACGGACTCGTTCTTGGGAGACATGGCATTCAGGGGGAAGGGTCAGGATTCTGCAGGGGATTCTCTAGGGGCTTGGTGAGAGAAGTGGAGTGTGTGTGTGTGTGTGTGTGTGTGTAACAGTGGATGTGAGAGAAGTGGAATATGTGTAACAGTGGATGTGAGAGAAGTAAAGTGTGTGTGTAACAGTGAGTGTGACAGAAGTAGTGTGTTATGTGTGGTGTATGTGTGTGAGTGACAGTGAGTGTGAGAGAAGTGGAGTGTGTGTGTGTGTGTGTGTAAGTAACAGTGAATGTGAGAGAGAAGTGGAGTGTGTGTGTGAGTGTGAATGGTGAGTGTGAGGGAAAGAGAACAGCAGTGTGTGTTTAGGGGCGATGGGCAGCCCTGGAGGGGAGCGTGAGCTGAAGGCAGAGGCTGGGCCACGTCCAGGGCCTGACCTCTGCCCCCCACCCCCAGCTCAGACCCTTCCTGGCTCCACCTCAGTCATCACCTGGGACGGCAGCGATGCCCTGAAAGAGGTGAGGCCGCATCCCTGGCCCAGAAGCCTGGGGGCCCCAGGGCAGTGGGTTCCTCCGGTCCCCTCACTGGTGATCCGCTGACTTCTGAGCCATACCCTTCCTCTATGCCTGGCACGAGGCGGGCACGGCTGGGAGGCTCTGGCCGAGCTTGAGGAGCATGTGGGCAGGGGTAGGGGACAGCGGAGCAGGCCCCTGTCAGTGCCACCAGCCAAACCCTGTGCATGTCCACTCTTGTTTGTGTCCTCATTGTGTCCACCCTGTGTCTCTGTGCGGTACTGACCCAGCCCAGGACACAGGAGTGGGTGGGTGGGCAGGTAAGCGTGTGTGTGTGGCCCTCAGCCTGACCCTCCCCTCCTCCTCCCAGGGTCTCGCAGGCTCCGTGGTGCAGAGCCCCCACGTACGGGCTGTCCCTGGGCCGCAGGGGCCCCCTGGACCCGCAGGGCCACCAGGGAAGGATGGTGCCCCTGGAAGGGACGGTGAGCCAGTGAGTACACATCTTTCCTTGGTCCTGCTGGGGTGGGGGCTCAGGCAGGATGGGGAGAGGGCGCGGCTGATCCCCGGGACCCCAGGATGGTAGGCACTGTGTGGGCTGCTCCCCTTTCTGTGGGAGGGCGGGAGGGTGGCCGGGAGGCTGCGGGCAGAGCCAGCTGAGGCCAGCCCACCGAGGACGAAGGTGGTCAGACGCTGGGTGGGAGGCGCTTCACTCCCACACAGACAGACCGCCCTCCCACGGGAGTCATGTGTGTGGAGGCGTGCAGCCCAGGCCCGATCCACGCCAGATGGGGTGGGGCCAGAGCCCGCGAGTCCATCACTAACCGCTTCTCCATCACTAACCGCTTCTCTCACCTGTTCCAGGGCGACCCTGGGGAGGACGGAAGACCCGTAAGTGTGCTTTTCTCTAACGTTCGTGTCAGACCCTCAGCATTTTCTATCCTGTGACGCTCCTCAGGCGAAGAGATTTCAAAATGAAGCCATTTACAAAATGCAACTTAACTCTGTTAGGAAAATACCAGTTAAAAAGAACACACATAAGTATAACTCTTATTTTTTAAAATATATTTTTATTGATTTTTTTACAGAGAGGAAGGGAGAGAGATAGAGAGCTAGAAACATCCATGCGAGAGAAACATTGATCAGCTGCCTTCTGCATGCTCCCTACTGGGGATGTGCCCGCAACCAAGGTACATGCCCCTGACCAGAATCAAACCCGGGACCTTTCAGTCCGCAGGCCGGCGCTCTATCCACTGAGCCAAACTGGTCTCGGCTACAAGTATAACTCTTGGTAGAAAAGTATAGTCACTAGAGGCTCGATGCACAAAATTTCTGCAAGGGGTTCAACCCTTGCAGCCCCAGCGTCATCCGGAAGGTCATCTGGAAGGACGTCTGGTCTAATTAGCACATTATGCTTTTATTAAGTATAGATGCCTTGGCTGGTTTGGCTCAGTGGATAGAGCATCAGCTTCCAGAGTGAAGGGTCCGGGTTTTGATTCTGGTCAAGGGCACGTGCCTCAGCTGGCAGGCTCAATCCCTGGCCCTGGATGGGGCGTGTGCAGGAGACAACCAATCAGTGTGTCTCTTTCATATTAATGTTTCTCCGTCTCTCCCCCTCCCTTCCACTCTCTCTAAAGGTCAATGGAGAGATATCCTCTGGTGAGGATTAAAAAATAATAATAAAGTTATGTGTACCTATCAAGATGGTTAGGCTAATTACCTAAGGCAGAAGGTATAGCTTCCAAATTCTTGGCGGGGAAAAGTGTATAACAGAGAAACGAAAGGCTGCCCACGGTCAGAGGCAGCATGCACGGAGCAGGAGACGGTTATATTTGCAGATATTTGTTAGTTGCCATCTCAGTCCATGTAGTTGTTTTTTTTTTTAATATATTTTATTGATTTTTTACAGAGAGGAAGGGAGAGAGATAGAAAGTCAGAAACATCGATGAGAGAGAGAGACATCGATCACCCGCCTCCTGCACACCCCACAGTGGAGATGTGCCCGCAAGCAAGGTACATGCCCCCAACTGGAATTGAACCTAGGACTCTTCAGTCCACAAGCCGACGCTCTATCCACTGAGCCAAACCATGTAGTTTTTACCTTAAAATGCTTTGTTTGGGTTTAAAAAACCAACCAACACGTGTCCCAAAAAAACACAATCAAATGACACAAGAGAGTCATCACCAATACAGATTTGGGAAGCAACAGACCGGCAAAGGGCAGCAGGTGAGAGGGAGTGGCGTGTGACCAACCCGGACAGGAATGGTCATACCCACGTGGCATGAGCCCACACAGGGGGCAGAGCGCCCGCAGTCCCGGGGGGATGGCCGGCATCTGCAGACAGCTCTGCAGGCTCTCCCGGGTGCTGGCATCTGTCAGGCCGGGTCATGGGCGGAGCCTCGGGAACCGCCAGGGTCGGCAGTACCCGCCTGCGGGCCCAGCTCAGGCCCAGCTCTGCTCCTCCGCGGTGCTCGGTGCTGTGGGCGGGAGCAGACATCCGGGCTCACGGCCACAAAGCTGCACGCCTGTGGCTCAGACGCGATGGACAGAGAGGCCTTCTCCCTGCCTCAGCGCCTGCCTGTGTCTTCCAGGGTGACATAGGCCCGCAGGGCTTCCCCGGAACCCCAGGAGACGTGGGCCCCAAGGGTGAGAAGGTGAGTCCCACCTGGCCGGGGCTGTGGGTAGACACCTCTGATCCACAGCAGGGCTGTGTTCCCAGGTGTGACCGGACATCTTGTGTTCCCAGGGGGATCCTGGGGTGGGGCCAAGAGGACCCCCAGGACCCCAAGGGCCTCCGGGGCCGCCAGGACCCTCCTTCCGACCCGACAAGCTGGTGAGTACCCTGCACGGGCCTCTTCCGCCACGGGGTCCGCCCGCTGTCCCAGAAGAGGGACCCGCTCATCCCCTCCTTGGCCTCAGATCTGGAGCCAGCCTTCCTGGGGGTGTCTGGGCCCAGGGGAGTCAGGTGTCTGGGCCTGTGGTGCCCAGGGAGTCGGGCAGGGGCCCTCTGGTTGGATCTGGGCCTCAGAAAGGCCACCTTCAAGCTGCTTTCACTCTGGAGAGGCAGGTGCTTACTCTCTCTCTGCCCCCCGTCTTTCCTGGTAGTGAGATGGGGACAGCGTAGTGCAGGGATGGGTGGGTGGGCCTCCCCCCATGGCAGGCAGGGCTGGGCCTGGGTGACGGGTGTCTGTTCTTTCCCTCAGACCTTCATCGACATGGAGGGGTCCGGGTTCAGCGGAGACCTGGAGAGCCTTCGGGTGAGTGTCTCTCGGCCTGGGTGTCTCTGTGCACAAGTGGATGGGGAACCGGAGGGGAGGAGGAGGGAATAGGAGGTCAGGGTGGGTCAGTGCGGGGAGGAGGGGCGCTGTCCTTTGGCAGATGCTGTGTGCATGACTCTTCTGTTTTTCTGTGTCCAGGGTCCGAGAGGTTTCCCTGGCCCCCCCGGCCCCCCCGGCGTCCCAGGCCTTCCCGGAGAGCCAGGCCGATTCGGGGTGAATAGCTCCGTCATCCCAGGACCCGCAGGCCTTCCCGGTGTGCCTGGGCGGGATGGACACCCTGGGATCCCCGGCCCCCCGGTAAGACCTGCCTCCCCTCAGCTGCCCTTGTCCCCATCAGGGTCGGCTAGGAATGTGGGGGAACACTAAGTATGGGGGCCTCTTCCTGTCTGGGCAGGAGCTCCCCTCACCGCCTCTACACCTCTGTCCTCACCATGAGTCCTCAAGGAGGGAAGGCTCCCAACCATCATGTTCCTGATGGTTCTGGGCCCTGACCCGCCGGGTGACCGTCTGCAATGCCAGTCACCTCTCTGTCCCTCGGTGGGCAGCCAGCTTCACAGAAGTTGTCTCAGGCGTGATTCTCAGGGGATCTGGGTGGGCCCCACTGCCCGAGGACCGGGGGCTGTGAGGGTTCCACGTTTGGCCAACTTGCCATTCACAGGGGTCTCCAAGCCCAGTCACTCCCCTGCTCCTGGCACTAGGATCACTACACAGTGGCCTGGTGATGCCCACAGAGCCCGGCTTTCACTTGATAGCGTGCTCTGGGTGCATAACTCGTCAGGTGTGGCGTCAACCAGCAATTAATTAAAAAAAAAAAAAGGAAAGAGATTTAAAATCTGAGCCAAACAGCGTGAGCTTCCTACCCGTGTCACTGTGGGGTCACTGTGAGCCATGGGGTTTGGGAGTGTCCTCGATCCTCAGGAAATCTGTGGACATCTGCTAACCCACCTCTTCCTCCGTCCCTCACTCCGCTTTCTCTCCTTCAGGGACCTCCGGGAGCCCCCGGAAAAGACGGGCGGCCAGGAGAGGCGGGCCAGAAAGGCAGCCTCGTAAGTCACTTCTCCAGGTGTCCCGGGTGGATGTGTCCCACAGCCACAGAGTGTGGCCAGAGGGTGACCAGACCCGGGGTGTGGGGTTTGGCCCTGGTGACTTCATGAGGGGAAGTGCCATAAGGGTGGCAACACCCAGGTTGTGGGTGGCAGCCTCCATCACCACTGTGATCACCGTGCAACAGCGGGGGCCTCAGGCTCCCCGAGTTTGCTCAGAGCCGCGAGTTTGCTCAGAGCCACGAGTTTGCTCAGAGCCGCAGCTAGCTGGCAATTGGACCGATGTGTTTTTAAGAACCTTAACACTTCATTTGATTTGGATGTTTTATTTCAAGTTTCAATTGTGGTTGCATCGGTAGTGGAGACATTTTCGGGGCTGCACAAACCTCTAATTGGGGTGGTGGTTTCCTGCGAACGAATGCAGGGCTGGGGGCAGTGCCAACCCGCAGCCGCTTGAAGACACTTCCAGGTGGCGCCTTCTCTGAGCACATGGCTTCTCTGAGCTCAGCCTCAGGGGGTGGGTTTTAAGAGAACCCCTCTGCTCAGAGCTCCTTGCTTTGGCCACCGGAGCTAGAAGGGCTCTCCTGGGCATTTGCTCCTTGGCACACAGTTGTGGAACGGGCTCTCAGCAGCGGTTCCGTACTGGCCCCTACGGCCGAGCCTCCCCTGGGGCCTCTGTGCCCACCTGAAACGGGCCGTGGTGGGAACAGTGGCTTGTGGGCACTGTGTGCTTTCCTCTTGCTGGCTGCTCACTGGTCTGTGTGTGTAGTAATCACTCTCTTTCCTGCAGGGCAAAGTGGGCACCCCAGGACCTAAGGTAAGATAGACTTCCAGATCGGGATTGGCAGCTGGGTGGAAGGAAGCAGCCCCTACCCCAGGAGGGCACAGGAGTAGGCCGCAGGCTCAGGACCCAGGGAGCTGTCCTTGGTGCTGATCACGGGCTCTGTCCATCCTGCTGTGGTCAGGACTGCCTGGGCCAGAGAAAGGTGCCCTCCTGCCAGTAGGCAGGGCGTGCTGCCAGCCTAGGGCAGTGGTCACACGTGTGCCCTTGTTGTGTATCAGTGGGCTTGGCCTGTCCTTCACAGCCGGTCCCAAATCTGGTCATCTCCATTTACTAGCACAGATGAGGAAACTGAGCCGAGGGGTCAGGTGGCCACCAGGGGGCGGCACTGTGTCCAGCTTTGGACTCAGCACGAGGGCCTCCCTGTCTTGGGTCCCAGTGTCCTTCTTTCTTGCACTGGGCTTCTACCTGACCCCTGGGGATCCTCAAGCTCTGAGCAGTAGGTCTGTGTCTGAGACTGGAACCCCACATGGTACCTGCGTCCTGGCTCTTGCTCCTCCCTTAGGCTGTGCCTCATGTCCTGTCCCACCCCAACCTCTGCAGTGGTAATGGGGTACCAGGCCTTCCAGTCTCATTCCAAGCCCCCTTACCTCCTCCTCGGGCTCCTTCCAGCAGCACCCTTCCTCCTCACCTGCCACAGCACCCCCTGGCTCTCCATCTCCATCCCCACCAGCCCCAGCTGTGCAGCCTGCTTTGTGCCCAGTGCACCCCAAACCATGAGCGTCAAGCGTCTCACCCCTCTGAAATGAACATCTCCGTTATTTCATTTCTAAGTGGATAAAATCCGCTCGTAATTTCAGAAGAGAGGTGCAGTAGGGTGTGCTGGCTTCATGGAACATTACCTATCTCTGTGGCTTTGTAAGGAAAACCTTTGTAAGGAAACGTAGGTTTGTTGGGGACACGGTGACTGCCTTAGGGTTCAGCTGACACACCCACCCTGATGGCCCAGAGTGATGAGAGCCTCTCCCTACCTGTGCAGGGAAGCAAGGGAGACCCCGGTCTCACGGGTGCTCCCGGAGAGAACGGCTTGGCAGGAGCCCCCGGACCAGCTGGACCACCGGGACTCCCCGGGCCCCCCGGACCCCCCGGGCCTCCAGGACCAGGACTTCCCCCGGGGTTTGTGAGTACCAGCTGCTCCTGGCCCCAGAAAGCCCCGGTCTGTGCCCCACGGCTCCCTCCCAGCACCCCACCCCGACTGTCCAAAGTGTAGTCCCCACACTTTGTGAGCTGTGAGGGGCTGGGCGGGCTCAGCAGAATGGGCTGGTTGGCAGTGAGTATGGGGGTGTCTCCTGAGTCCCCTCACTGCCTGGACGGTGCCTCATGGTGGAGCCAGGGCCCCTGGGAGGGAACAGGCTCAAGTGGTCTCTGCTCGGGGACCGTGTCCCTCGAGTGATGCTGAAGGGTTGCCGCAGGGAGACAAACAGAAACGGAGCGCCGTCACACAGCCAGGTCCCTGGCACATGCGCGGAGCGAGAATGCACGACCTAAATGTACGAGGCTCTGTGAACGGTCCCCCATCCAGCAGGTCCCTGCCCCAGCCAGACCCTTCTTATTCGAGGACACGGGTGGCTGCTGCCAGGCGACCAGGCCTTTGATGTCCACCCCGCCCAGCCATGGCCAGATCTCCACCGCGGGCCAGTGGCCGGCCTCAGAGAGGGTCTCTTTCTTTAAGAAAAGGCACAGACTCGAGTCACTGTGTTTTCCAGGATGACATGGAAGGCTCCGGGGGACCCTTCGGGTTGTCAGCCCGAGGCGCTGATGGGCTGCAGGTACTGCTTGTGAACAGGCTTCGTCAGCTCTGCGGTGCAGAGGCACCTGGGGCGGGGGCGTCCCTGGGACAGGCCTGAGGGCGGACCAAGAGCAGCACTGCAGAGCCAGTGAGACCAGCTGAGTCTGGGGTACCGTCCACCCTGGAGGCTCTCCCCTGGTGGCCGAGATGAATGAGGGTGGGTGGAATGAGCCCTGAAAGATGCTCCTTCTTGCGAAATCTCAGTCACTGAGTTCTCCTGCTTGGCACCTTGGCTGTCTTAGCTAGAGGGAGCGGCCGGACAGACACCATGTCTGTAGCCAGCTGGGACGGCTGTCCCATCGGCTTAGCGCCTTGCCGTCCATGTATTAGAACAGAGGTCGGCAAACTGCGGCTCGCGAGCCACATATGGCTCTTTGGCCCCTTGAGTGTGGTGTCTCTTCCACAAAATACCACAGCCTGGGTGAGTCTATTTTGAAGAAGTGGCGTTAGAAGAAGTTGAAGTTTAAAAAATTTGGCTCTCAAAAGAAATTTCAGTCGTCGTCCTGTTGATATTTGGCTCTGTGGACTCATGAGTTTGCCGACCACTGTATTAGAACATCTCAGTCCTTGTCAGGAGCAATTCGCTGCCCTGGCTCAGGTGAGGGGTGAGCCAGGAGGTGGGGAAGATCCTGTGGGCAGAGGCAGCAAGGTCTGGGGGCACAGGTCCCCCCTTTCAGGCTTCCAAGCCCAAGCCCTTTGACCTCTAAGACTGTTTCAGGCCTCAGAGGTGAGTGTCCTTCACCGCCGGTCCCAAATCTGGTCACCTCCACTTCCTAGTACAGATGAGGAGACTGAGCCGAGTTTCCTCCCCTAGACTCGGGGATGGCAGCACTTATTTTTAAGTCCATGCACCTGTTCTTAGTTAAATAAAATGCAAAAAAATGAACTTGTGTTGGGGTAGTCTGAGCTGATGTTCCTGGGAGACTAGCACAGGGCGTGGCCCGCCCACTGCAGCTAGCTGGTGTCATGGCCGCGGGGCCCTAACTGGTGTCCAGGACAAACCACCCTCTTGGTGGGACTTTAAGGGTGGGACGCTGGCTCCTCTTGACAAACTTGATTTTATTATTTTATTTTTTTCCGTTTTGTTGGGAGCGGGCAGCTTGGGAAGGGCTTGTTTCCTTGTGGGAGGGAGAAGCTTCCAGGAGAGCCGGGCTCTGAGCGAATCTCTCCTCTCTGCCCCCACAGGGAGCACCCGGCCAGCCTGGACCCAAGGTGAGCGCCACATCAGGGAGCGATGCTCCTGCCGCCTCCGCCCAGCCCGGAGTTATCACTACTTCTCGCCCCGGGTCATCATGGGAAATGTGGAGACAATGGTCACTCCCTCCAACCCAGAGCACTGCGTGTTGGGGTGTGGTGGGGGGCTCTGGTCCATCTTTATGAAGCCGTGGGACCTGAGATCCCTGGCCTCACCCATCTGAAGTGTGTGCTGATTTGGGGAGAAAAGGGGCTTCGGGGGGACCCCCTCCAGCCTCCAGGACAGCAGATGGTGCCCCGGAGACCCTCAGGGCATCTCTTGGGCCTTCCCCCACCTCCTCTTTTCTCCTGTTTTCTCTCTGCTCTCCAACCTGTCCTTGAAGGACATCTGCCCCTTTAAGGCAGTTGCCCCCCTCTTCCCATGGGTGATGAGGGCTGCTCTGTGCTCCTGCTCACTCCCCAAAAGCCTTTGAGGCATGCGGGGCCCACTGTGGGATCAGCCCCTCTATTCCACCTCTTACTTCCAGAACGTTTTGCTTTGATTTGCAAAACTTTGGGACCTTTCAAAAAAGTTGAGTTTCTAGAAGTACGTATCTGTTAGATTAAGTTGTAAAAAACGAAGCCGTCTCATAGAACCACATGATGGCCTGGCCTCCAGAACGGCCCCAGCCGTGTGCCTTTAGCATGTGGCCAACCCTCAGCCCTGCCGGCCGCCAAGTCCCTGCACACGGTCCTCAGCTCTGAGCTGGGGGAGGGGAGCAGTGTGAGAAGCTACCTGAATAACTAACCCTTTCTTACCTTTCTCTGGGGGATGAGGAGGTCCCCATGGGATTGGGTTGGGTCCACCCAACACGGCACTCACAGAACCGCTTCATCCACTTTAGGGGGATCCTGGAATAGCTGGCCCACCAGGGACCAAGGTAAGAACCTTCCCTCGGGTCCTGGGAATTGCCAGTCCCTATTAGCCCTGGTCTGGAGGGTCCTTGGCCTGCGCCCATTGGCTCCTTTGGCCTCATCGGCCCAGTCCCCTCGCAGCCTCAGTCGGAGGCTCCCCTCCAGGCCCGGCCCAGCATCATCTCATCCTCCCACTCTCCCCTGGTTCACCCCGTGCCATCCCCGCCCTGACTTCATTCCTCAGAATTGTCCCTCTACCTCACCCCCTCTCCCCTAGACTTTCCCGTTGCTTACTGGCTCAGCCGCAGAAATGATAGAGCCACACGTGTCCTCTGACCCTCCTCCGACCTCTGCCCCCAGCCCCTCCTGCCCTCCTGACCCCTAAGTGTTTCCAGGAGGCTGCGCCCCAGCCTGCGGGCTCCCTGGGCTGTGTCTGACGCATGGTCTGCTCCTCGTGTCCTTTGCAGGGAGAAGTCGGTGCCGACGGAGCCCCTGGGTTTCCTGGCCTTCCCGGCAAGGAGGGCGCAGCTGGAGCCCAGGTGAGTGGCCATCCAGGGCTGCCGGGGGGGTGATACCCCGAAAGTGAGAGCTGGCACTCCAGTGTGTCTCTCGGGCGGTCCCCCAGCTTCGTTCTCTGTATGCCACGGGGCCTGGAGACCCCACTCCCTGGGATGAGTCGGGAGCACAGGCCGCCTGAGGGAACTTCCTGTGGTTGCCTGGCTCATCTGCCACCCTGCTCCCCCCCCCTCCACCTCCACCCCCTCCCAGCCAGAACCCTCCATACCTCATTTAAAGCGGGTCCTCTGCATCCAGGGAGTCCTGGGGTCGGGGAAGGGGGCTTGGGGTCTGTTTATGAGGAAACATTTCCTTCCTGTGTCTGCAGGGACCAAAAGGAGAAAAAGGAACCCAGGGAGAGAAAGTGAGTGGGGGCGGGGGAGGGACGGCTTGGGTGCACAGGTGGGGTGATGGGTGCATGTGGGAGGCTGCCCTCTGCCCCACCTGTTCTTAGAGACTTGGGGGGTGAAGACCCACAAATGGGAGGTCTCTCCCTCCTCACACCCTGTCAGCTCTGGGGTCCCAGCCAGAGCCCCTGTCACAATCCCACCCCTACAACCCCCCCCAGCACTGGACACAGGCTTCTTCTTCCAGGGCGACCCAGGGAAGGACGGAGTGGGGCTGCCAGGACCCCCGGGGCCCCCCGGACTCCCGGGCCCCATCGTCTACGTGTCGGAGGAGCAGGACGTAAGGACGCTGCATGGGTGGGCACACGCTCTGCCTGGACCCCCAGTGCAGGGTTGACCCCCGACGGCCAGGGCCACGCTCTGATTCCAGTGTAGGAGGCCGCTGGGCAGAGCCACCTTCCCTCCCCCCAGAGGATGACCGACCCCCAAGGACATTGGGGTTTCTAGCCTTGGTTCTGGGGGTTTCTCGTTGTCGCAGCCAGGCCTTCCGGCGTCTCGTTTGGCTGAGTGGCACCCCCTCCAGAGGCCGAGCTGCCCCCTCCGGCCCCCCTGCACAGCCGGGGAGGCAGGGCGCTGGTCCCGGGGGACTGGGCGGATCTCCGGTCCAGGAGGCGGCTCCCAGAGGGGGCTTCGCTTCTCCTCTGAGGGACCTAATGGCACAAGCCACGGCGGCTGAAAGCAGAACGTGGTCCCGGTTAGATTTCCGGGGCTGTTGAGTTTATCTTGTGACCGTGAGGAGAGCAGACTTTTAACGGTGAACGTGGTTTTCTTTGCATGCTTTTGTGCTTCTGCCGCCGCGGTGACAGAGAGCCGTGTCCGTGACCCCCGGCGCCAAGGTACGTGCCGCGCTGCCTGGAACGCGGTCTGGCCGCCCGGCGCCGGTCGGCCGGCCTCCCCGTGACTCTGTTGCTCTATCCCACAGGGCCAGCCGGGGTACGCAGGCCTCCCTGTAAGTAGCTCAGCCCCACCCCGCCCCGGCAGGGAGCAGGGTTTCCATGTTGTGAGGAACCCCAGTGCAGGCTGGGTACCCGCTAAGCTGAGGACCCTTCTGACCCCTTAGCAGGAGCCGCCCCGGGGTCTTATTTGGGGTCTCGGGCCTGTAACTGGTCAGGACCACGAGGCAGGTGCCTCCTGGGCAGCCGTGCTGGGGGACAGTGTGAGAGGCCAGCCCGGGCACTGGTCCCCCGACCCTCCTTTCACTCCTGCCTGTCTCCCTGCAGGGACCAGCTGGGCCGAAGGGAGACATGGGCTTAAGAGGCCAGCAGGGCCCCCCGGGACCCAAGGTGAGGAGGTGGATGTCATCTGCTCAGGGACGGGCCCCCACTGTGAACCCTGAGGGGCAGTCCTGGTCCCCCCGCTCCCCCAGTGATCACTGTCTGGAAAGGCAGGGGACCTGGGCGCTCCCACGGCCTACCTGACGCCTGGGACCGATTCTGACCTGGGTTCTCCTCATCGTCACTTCAATGTGACCCATGGGGGACCCACCTAGACTCCCCACCACAGGCCCCCGAGGGCAGGCCTGCTTCCCTGCACCCGTTGTGGGTGTTTGTGGGGATCCCAAGGCAGTTGGAGGGCCCTCTGCCTTCCCTGGAGCTGATCTCCCTGACTGCGCTGCTCGGGTTCTAGGGTGAGAAGGGTGAGCCCGGCATGGTGTTCGGTGCGGACGGCAGAGTGCTGCCCCCGGCCCAGAAAGGAGCCAAGGTGAGCCGGGCCCGGCTTTCCTCTCCTGTGCCCGCCGGGGAGCGGGGTTTCCGGGGACCAGGGAGCCAGCAGGGGCGTGGGAGAGCGGGGTGGGGAGGGGGTGAGAGGGGTGGCTTCCTGAGCAGGGCCGACTTCTGTCCATGTGTGAGTTTTGGAGCCGTACACAGCCTGGGCCCCTTGCCCTTCCCTGTCTGTTCCTCTTTCACGCCACGTTGGAGGGTTCTGCAGGCCAGAGGCACTGCACCCCGCTGGCCTGGCCACACCCCGCCTCCGCTGGCTAAGCCAGCCCTGCCTGGGGCCCGGAGGCACTCCCAGCCACGAGTCCAGGTTCACGTGGTGGCCTGGCCTTACCTGCAGGGGACGGAGCTCGCCCCCCCCCCCCCAGCTTTGCCCAGTGGGAGCTGCCCATCCTGCCCATCCTCAGCCTCAGGACTGCTGCTGGGGTCTTGCCCTCCTTCCTCACAAGGGAGCAGGGCTTGGCTGGGCTCAGGCGTGGGCTCCTTGACGGTCCCGGGCCCTGCATCCCCTGCCCCCAGCAGATGACTCTCCAGACGGGCCCTTGGCTGGGTCCTGGGAGTAACTGGACCCCGACCCGGTGGCTGTAGGTGCAGGCCCGCAGGGGCCTGGGAGCCCTCAGGATTGTTGGGGATGGCCATGGGAATCCAGGCCCAGAGAATACTCTGTCAGCCCCACCTGCCATTGTCCCTGAGGTCAGGACCAGGGTGACTCTAACCAGGACCGTGCAGGGCAGCCTCCCGAGCTGCAGGCCGCTCAGGGTGGGACCCATCCATCCCCCTGGGACAGGACACCACTCCAGCACCTTCTCTGCTGCTGTTTCCTTCCCTCCTCGGTGATCAGTGCTTCCGTGCTGCCCAGAGGGCATCCAGAAGGGCATGGGGACCTTGGGGGGGGGGGTCTGGGGGGCATGACCCGTGCGGTCACCTCACAGCGCTTCTGGTTTCTGTTCAGGGGGAGCCCGGCTTCCGAGGACCTCCGGTGAGTAGTCCCTACTTCCCTGACGTGCACATGCGTGTGCTGCGCTCTGAAAAGCACCTGTCCTCGCCTGGCTCCTGGAAAGCTTGAGTGACCAGAGCTCACATGCCAGCTTCACGTTCACAGCGCAGGACAGGTGTTGGCGGGAGGCCATGGCGGGGCCCACCTCCGCTCCCCTGAAACCCGGCTCCTCCTCTCCGCAGGGTCCGTATGGACGGCCTGGGCACAAAGGAGAGATCGGCTTCCCTGGGCGGCCGGTGAGGACCGAGGGTCTTGCTGTGTATCGGTGGGGGGTGGGGGGTAGAGGGGGGAAACAGGTAGAGTGTGGCCCAGGCCCCGGGGGGCAGTGGGGTTCTGAGGGGAATGGATTGCCCTCCTTCCCCCTGCCTTCCACCGAAGGGGGCCCCTGCCTGCACATGGCCCTCTTTGGGACACGGGTGAGGAGGACTCCTGCTCACGGACAGCTCAGACCCAGGAGGTGGGGTGGGGACAGGAGCGTCTGGGCCCAGCCCCTGGGGCCTGAGGGTTGGGGAGGTGTGAGGCTGGAGGGGGGTGGGTCTGTCCTGGTGGAGACGGAGATGGTCGCTGAGGCTGAGGTCGTGGCCGGCACCCAGCAGCTCCCTGCACTCTCCCTAGGGTCGTCCTGGGATGAATGGATTCAAAGGAGAGAAAGGGGAGCCAGGAGACACCAGCGTCGGGTATGGTGCACAGGTGAGTGTCCTGCCAGGGCAGACAGGCACGGCTGGGGCCCCCGGCCCCCAGAACAGCCTGGGGGAACAGCCTCGGGTCCCAGGCTGATCTTCCAGAGGCTGCTTCTGAGGGGCCCTGTGGTGCGACCACGCTGGGCGTGTTCTCTGACTCACATGCACATACATACACACATACACACACACACACACACATGCAGCTCTAGCAAGCACACCGGAACAGACACCCTTTCTTGGAAGGGCATCCAGGCTAGCGTGGGTTCTGAGCTCCAGGGTTGTCTTCACTCAACGTCACGTTATTACCGGCAGTAACTCTGCCACGTCTTGAGCCAAGGGTTTTACTTGAGCGAGGTTAGCGGGGCGGGGCAGGCAGCCATTTCATCCTGAGAGACAGGGCTTGCTTCTGCACCCAGTGTCCCTCCTGCCACGCTCGTGCATTCTCTCTGGGAAGCCTGGCCCCGCCCCACATCTCAGCCTGGGGCCCCTCCCTGGTCCCTGTCCCGAACGCCCACCGCTCAACTGGATGGCACGGTGGTCCTGAGCCCTGGTCCAGGCAGTCGCTCTCGCCGTTTTTTATTTGTTGCTGATTCTCCCTGGAAACTTCCTTCCTCCTTTGCTGATAAGACTGGGCCGTCGTGAAAAATTAAGACCGGAAGTCAGCACTTTTCAGGGTCCTGACGCAGTGATGGGACAACAGGTCACGTTTGTGAATAAGGAGTTTTATTTTATTTTTTTATATATACTTTTTTTTAATATATTTTACTGATTTTCTACAGAGAGAAAGGGAGAGGGATAGAAAGTTAGAAACATTGATGAGAGAGAGACATCGATCAGCCGCCTCCTGCACACCCCCTACCCGGGATGTGCCCGCAACCAGGATACATGCCCTTGATCGGAATCGAACCTGGGACCCTTCAGTCCGCAGACTGACGCTCTATCCACTGAGGCAAACTGGTTTTGGCTATATATACATTTTCTATTAATTTCAGAGAGAGGAAGGGAGAGGGAGAGAGAGAGCAACATCAGTGATGAGAGAGAATCATGGATCAGCTGCCTCCTACACACCCCACACTGGGGTTCAAGCCCGCCACCTGGACATGTGCCCTGACCTGGAATCGAACCGTGACCTCCTGGTTCATAGGTTGATGTTCAACCACGGAGCCACGCTGGCCAGGCAGCTGTTGAGCTTTACAAGTGGCTGTGAGATGGCTGTGCCTGTGCCCCTGGCCGGAGGCATCCCACCTCTGGTTCTGCTCCTGTCTCTCCTTCCTCGGCCACGCTTGGGTGGTGGCTCAGGGAGGACGGCTGTGACTTTCAGAAATGCTGCCGCCCACACCTGCCGCCCCGGCCAGTGTCTGATGTGTGACCGAGCTTTCTGTTTCCCCCACAGGGCCCACCTGGCCTCCCGGGGCCTCCGGGGCCTCCCGGGCCGCCAGGCCTTCCCGGGACCCCTGTCTACGACAACAATGTAAGTCGCCCGGCACCTCTCTCTCACTCACCCCTCCCCGCTCCTGAGACAGCGTCCTCTACTGCTGCCACCTTCCCACCACCAACCCCCGTAGACCCCAGGGAGGGGTAACCCACGCCCCTGAGACTTCCTTCCCGCTGAGAAGGGGAGATGGTCCTTCTGGGAGGGAGCCCTGTGGTGGGCACCGGGCTGCCTGCCTTGGGGGACATAGTCCATGAGAAGATAAGCCCCCAGGAAAGTACAGGCGGGGGCGGGGGAATGCAGGGGTGCAGAAGCTCTCTGGATCTGGGTACCTGAGCCCCAGGACCCATTGTCCCTGGGAAGGTGGACATGACATTTCACGAGGCTCAGAGACGGGAAGTGCACTCATGAGGGGCTCCTCCTGTCATGACCAGGTCTCCTGATTCCAAACTCCGTGTCCTCTCCTCCCCTTCCCTGCTCCCCAGTCTCGGGGTGGGGGTGGAGGGTGTCTCTGTGCCCTTGAAGAGGATGCTGGGGCTTTTAGGCCCAGAGACCCCTGGATGGGTGGTGACCTCACTTCCCAGTGTCTCTCCCTCAACAGCTACCTTTGGCCTATTCTTTGCAGGCATTTGTGGAGTCTGGTCCTGCGGGTCCTCCCGGTTTGCCAGGTGAGGGCTCCTGGCGGCCCTGGGAGAGCTGGGGGCAGGCGGTTCTTTACTGGGGTGCTGGGTGCTCCAGGACTTGGCACCTCCTGCTCACCTTGGCTCTGAGGCCACATGAATTCCCTGGGGACCTACCCGTGGGTGGGAGTGGACACAGTGACCGCCCACTTGCTGCCCACCATTTAGATTGGGCTCCGGAGGGCATGTTCCCCTCTCTCACACGTTCAATAATGGGCACTGGGGTCTCCGTCCCTCCAGGGCACCAGGGACCTTCTGGACCCAAAGGGGACAAAGGAGAAGTGGGCCCACCCGGACCACCAGGTGAGAGTGCTGAGCGGCCCTGGGCGGAGGGGCTGCTCTTGGGGTGGCTTGTCCAGCCCGCCGGGAAGAAGGAAGCCCCTTCTGGGCTCGAGGGGCCCTCAGAGGACCTGTAGGGCACAGGCTGAGCTCGAGGATATCTGGTTGGCCTCATCGCCAAAGACAGTGGCCGGGCAGCATGTCCTGTCACCCACCTGCTGAAAAGCAGGGCTGGACCCAGGGTGTGTCTCCCAGAGAAGACCCAGCCCTCCACTGGGGATGCCGAGGGGCCTTGTGGGGAGGAGGGGAGGTGCGGCATCGAGCTTGGAAAGGGGCTACCCTGCAGCGGGCAGAGTGTCCATGGGAACGGACACCCCCATCCTCAGTGTGGGGGTGAGGCTCCGGAGTTGGAGTCCAGGTGGGATGTCTGTGGCCCTTGCTGTGGGTGCAGGGCCTGGCCAGAGGAGAGGCAGGGAAGGGAACACACGGTGCACATTTTTGGAAAAAAAGAAATCCACCTGCCATTTTCAGAGACAACACGTTTTTGATCACCAACCCCAAAGGAGTCGCAGATAAACTCTGAGAAGTAATAAGGAAGTTAATCAAGGCCACAAGGGCAATTTAAAAAAAAAAATCCATGACCAGTCATAAACTAAATGGAAATTTTTACAAGTGACCCTGTAGAAAGCTGTCAGATTGGTCATTGTCAGAGGTGGGGGCGTTGGGGGAGGGAGAATTGGGCGAAGAGGGTCAAAAGGTACAAACTCCCCTAACGTTTTCCTTTGGGCACCCACGTGAGATGATGGATGTTAAGTAAACTTAACTGATCACTTCACAGGATAGGTAAAGCCAGGTCATTCTGCTGTGTGCCTTACACTCCAACAGTGCTGTGTGTCGGTTATAGCCGTAAAACAGAAAGGGTTAAAAAGGCACCATTAATAAACACCCCCTTCCCTTGCCCCCCCCCCCCACAAAAAAATAATTGGCAATAGGTTGCAAGAAAATAGGCAAAGAATCTCTACAGAAATACAAAACTTTTATAGAAAGAGATGAAAGAAGATGCAGATGGGGGTGTGTGTCTGGGCGGGGTTGGAGGGGTCGGGGCGTGTATAAAGAAAAGAACCTGTACCACCCTCTCATTGAGCCCCCGTTCAAAACCTCCTGTAGGGCAGTTCCCGATTGACTTATTCCACCTAGAAGCTGAACTGAAGGTGGGTGACCCCTTATCCCTGCACCGAGCCCTCCTCCGTCCACTGGCCCACCCAGCACGCCCCTCTGCCCACTCCACATGGGGCACTGGCCATCCCTGGCTTGGTTTTGTGGGGATTCTCTGGGGTGCAGACGCTCCCAGCTGCCTCACCCTGCCCCCTCCCGGCTGCTGGGGGTCCGCACCGCCCCTCCTCACACCAGCAACGAGAGCTGGCCTGTCTGAAACGAGCACTTCCCTCCACAGGGGGAGAAGGGTGACCGAGGGGACACCGGGCAGAAAGGAGAAAGGGGTGAGCCCGGGGGTGGCGGATTCTTCGGCTCTGGTATGCCTGGACCCCCCGGCCCGCCAGGCTACCCCGGCATTCCGGTAAGTCTGGGCGCCAGGCCACCCCGTAGGTGCCCGCACACAGACCCGGGCCTGTGCGTGTTCCCAGAGGCCCCTGGGGCCAGGAGCCGAGCACAGGGCCAGTCTGGCCATGAACACCCAGTGAGGCCCACAGGCTGCGCCCTACAGATGGTCCCGAGCACTTCCATCTGGTTCTGTCCAGTGGGGGGGGGTAGGGGGGGGAGCGGCAGGCCCAGTGTGTGCACAGTCACTGGCCCCCACCAGGGTGGGCACACTGACTGCGAGTGCCTCCAGCAGGGAGACGGGGGACAGGGTGGAGCCCCCACCCAGATCTCCTGCCTGATCTTCTGCAGGCGCTGTTCCTCCTAATTGGCACCACCACCACCACCAAGTCCCCTCAGGGAGACCCTTTGCCCTAAAAGATTCCAGGGAACAGTGGGCCTGGCTTCTGCCTGGGGTGGGGGGGTGG
>PVJN01037528.1:0-20854 GCA_004026805.1 Lasiurus borealis | reverse complement strand
TAAAGATGACAGAAGGAAGGCCAAAAGACACATGAAAACATGTTCAAAGTCATTAATCATCCAAGAGATGCAAATCAAAACGACAATGCGATACCATCTTACTCTGGTCAGAATGGCAATCATCAACAAATCAACAAAGGACAAGTGTTGGCGAGGATGCGGAGAAAAAGTAACCCTTGTGCACTGTTGGTGGGAATGCAGGCTGGTGTAGCCACTGTGGAGAACAGTATGGAGTTTCCTCAAAAAACTAAAAATGGATCTCCCATTTGACCTTGTAATCCCACTCTTAGGAATTTATCCTAAGAAATCAGAAACACCAATCAGAAAAGATTTATGCACCCCTATGTTCATAGCAGCACAATTTACAAAGCTACAATTTGGAAACAGCCTGGGTGCCCGTCAGCAGATGAGTGGATCAGAAAACTGTGGTACATCTACACAATGGAATTCTATGCTGCCATTAAAAAGAAGGAATTCTCACCATTTGCAGCAACCTGGATGGAACTGGAGAGCCTTATGCTTAGTGAAATAAGCCAGTCAATGAGGGAGAAGCATCACATGATCTCACTCTTTGGTGGATAATAAAGAACATTATAAACTGATGAACAAAAGGATAGATACAGAGGCAGTAAAGCTTCAAACAAAATGTGAAAGTACAACAGGAAGACTAAAGTTAGGTCAGGTAGATAAGAGATCAATCAAAGGACTTGTATGCATGCATATAAGCATAAGCAATGAACATAGACACTGGGGGGGTTTTGGTATGCCTGGGAGGGAGGGGGGGGCAATGGGGAGATATGTATAAAAAATTAATAAAAAAAATAAAAATAAAATTATTTCTATTCCCATCCCCCCACCCTCTCTCATTTGACAATCATCAGCTTGTTCCCTGTGTGTATGCGTTTGTTTCTGTTTTGGTTTGTTAATTCATTTATCTTGTTAGATTCCACATGCAAGTGATATCATACAGTATCTGTTTTTCTGTTTCAGATTTATTTCACTTAGCAAATTACTTTCTAGGTCAATCCAAATCATTGCAAATAGCATGATTTCTTTATTATTGTCGAATAATATTCCGTTGTATGTATGTACCACTTATTTATTCATTCAACAATCAGTAGATACATAGGTTCTTTTTCCATATCTTGGCTAATTTACTTATTTTTAAAATTAATTTTCCATAACTCTTAACATACAATGTTATATTAGTTTCAGGTATATGACATAGTAATAAGACTTCTATTTTCATTTTATCTCTTCAACCTCCTTTAACAAACTTTTTGAATTTATACTGATTGGCATTATATCCAACACTAGTCTCTTCTACCTACTTTGAGGAGTCAGGGTTTATCTGTGTTAATCTGGAGGGAAAGACTTACCTGGGAGTGTGTCAGAAATGCAGATCTTTTGCCTTAGCTTTGGTGATTCCAGCTAGCAGCTACTCACAGTATTTCATGTATTCTTTCTGGCTTTGGCAGAAGTGGGGGCTGGCCAGCCTCGGAACTCAAGGTCATAGATTTAATAAATGAATTTGGCAATGTAGCAGATATAGCAAGAGCTGAGCCCAAGTTAGTCTGGGAAGCTTTTTATTTCTTCATGGTAGATGTTTGGTTTGCTAAGCAGAGTTCAATGTCAAAACAAAAATATTATTACCATTTAAATAAAATTCTAATATTTATTTTTGGGCCCATTTTCACGTAAGGATGTTATTATAATTTTAAAAAATCAAAACATCAAATGCTGTTGATTATGTGGAGACACAAACTGATGAAGGGACTAGTTCAAGTTGTTAGACTTACTCTGAGGACATGCTTCTGTGTCCAGGAAGGGTGGAGATGTGCAGATATGCACATGACCCAACAATTCCACTTCCAGACCCAGAGAAAATTTCACAACCATGAACAAGGAAACATGTGCTGGCATGCTCATCACCGCACAGCCTATAATAGCTCCACGCAGGGAACAAACTTAAATGCTATGAGTGGTGGGATGGATTACACACAACAGCATTCAGAGTAGTAAAAAATGAACGAATGAGAGCTGCCATGAACATGAAGGAAATCTCAGAAATGGTGAACAAGTTACAGAACACAGAGAGTCTAGTGATATTTTTCCAGTGTTTAAAACACTTACAACAATACTGTATTCCTGGATGCAAATTACTTCCATGGTGAGAGGTATAGAGCATGCACAGGGACCATAAGCATCAGTGTCAGACCTGAGGGAGCTTCTGGGGATGGGCGGATACAAAGGGGCTTCCTCTCATCTGTACTGCTTTATTTCAAAAGGACTGAAACAAATTTGGCAAAAAATTTACTCAATTTGAGTGCTGATGACATAAACTTTTGTTTTGTTATTCTCCAGTTTTCTAATTTTTAGAATAATTTTTAAATTATTAAATATCAATACCGATTTTTTTTATTAACTAAGTAACAATCATTCCCATTCCAGAAGTGTTTTGGAGTTGATGAGACTCTCCATGTGTATCCTTAGGGAAACCCCAAGGCAGTCGTGAGAAATGTCACCTCCCTTGAAGAAGGGAAGCTTGGAGCAGCTAATATTCTCTCAGGGTCACACAGCCAGCAGGAAGTAAAGCCAGATCTCAGACCCAGGCTCCAAATCTGCTATTTTTTCTCCCCATCATCCAAAAAAATTTAGACATTTTTATTTGTAATGAGCATTTCCGTGCCTTTTAACACATAACTCTGAGAGTGTTTTGTCAATGATGGGTATAAGTTCCATTTGGCAGATTGAAAAACCAGTATAGGTAGCTATTTTATGATATAGTGATATATTTGAGTGTATATTTGAGATTGCATAATAAAGCAATGTTGGACCCTATGTGCCACCCAGGAACTCTTAATTCTTCTGTGATTCTTTCTTTTTTAGCCACTGTCAATCTTATGATTAGAACTGAAAATCAAGTTTGTGTTTGTCATCCAATTTTTACAAATACATTAACATTAATTTTTTTACTGCATGGTAACTTATAACACACAAAAAATGATCACACCCTAATCTATTACAGTAGGGCAAGGGATAGGTAATTGTGGTTAATTCAGTAGTGAACATTTTCATCATGAAAACTCTGCAGCAGTGGGAAAGAACAGTACTGAGCCAGTGTGGTAGGTCTGGGAGAATGGCTCCTTCTGGCTAGTGTCCATTCTGAATAACTACTGCGCACACCTCTTTTGTCAATATCGGTGTTAAACCAGTTGTTGAATGTCTTTCATATCACCCTTCTTAAGATGTAACATAGAGTAGAAAAAAGTAGAAGTCAACTTGATTAAATCATAGGGATATGTATACAGATAAAAAATATGTACATACACTCACACAGAGACGTGTTAGAATTACTGCTGATTTCCCCCATATATCACAAATTTTCCATAATCTTACACTGATTTTCTAATTTGAGAATTAAGCACTGAGGTCTTTTTTTAGAAAGGATTTATCCTGAGTCTGCCACTCTATGATCCTATCCCTCATCTTCACTTTATCCTGCTCTTCCCCCAGAGTACAGCTCACTATGAGGCAGGGAAGTGTCTTACATTGCTGAAAGAGGGCAAACAACGGCACCACTTTGTTTTCTGTGACAAAATCAAATGCACTTATTTTATGTGCTTCTATTTTGTGAAGGGTACCACAAATTATATAGAGATAGGAATGATCATACACTATCAGCTTCTTTTAATTAAATTCTGATCCTCTTAAACCACCAGTTCACTCACTCCTATATTCCCTATTGGGATGTGATAGAAGCCCACACACTCTTCCAAGCTGAAAAAGCATGCTTAGTGCTACCAGACAGAGTACAGTTTCATCAAATATAGGTAAGCCTTTCAAATCTCAGAAACCTTTGTGATATTATTATATTTCACTTTTATCAACCTTTCTAACCAAGAGAATTCTTCCTTACAATTCAGAGGAATAAAATTGGAACTTAAAACATTGTCCAGGGATTCCCATTGCAGATCCATGACTCTCCTTCATAGCATTTTATTCCACCAACAGGCACTAGCATCCCTTAAATTTCACTTCCTTTCCACTGATCCTGCTGAAGGGGGGCTCTTTTAAATGTGATTTACATCTTCATATCAATAGCTACTTTTTCTTCTTCTTTTAAAAAGTGATCAGTTTTTTAGAAAACTATAGATTCAAAATATAAGGAAAGCAAGGAGGTTATAAATTAAGAAGCAAAAACACCAAAACAATGGAATAATTTACTTCAGGTAGTAGTTAACATACATTCCAATCCATCTCAGTCATATCAAATAATTTCAAATGTGACAAATCTGTCAGATAATTAGAAGATTCTTTAAGCAAGACTTGTAACATATGGCATAATGACAGATAATTTGAATTCTTTTCATGCATTGCTTTTCCTGCAGAAGTATTTGGTAACATCCTAACAATCAGCTTTTTATTTGATGCTCTTATATTAGCCCTAGAGAAACCCCATTTTGCACTCCCATTGCAGAAGTATATTATTTATGAAATTGGTTCCTGACACATTATGTTGTGAGAAGGTTAATTGATTGAGCCATGGTGAGATTTATGTTTAATAATGCATGAGTTGATGGCCTTGTAATTCATTTATTTCTCAGAAAGATTGTAAAGTTCTGCAATATTATAGGAAAGAAATTAAAATGATTGTATGGGTTAGTTTCTGTTCTTTTAAATATTTGAAGAGCATATGCAACCTGAGAAGTGACCAAACAAATGAGTTCAGATATTAACAATGCTATAGTTCATGATAGAAAGCCAGGGTCTAAACTTAGTTTTCCCAGAGACCTTAAATGTTCTGAACTAAGAATTTATTTTCTATTGAGTTGGTCTACAAAATGGGATCACTTTTTCCTCTCAAATTTTGGTCACCAGCACCAGTGAGCATATCATCGCAAAGCCAGAGATGGAACAACACAGGAATAATACACTGACCTCCCATATCCACCTGCCACTCTCCACCTCCTTTTGAACACGTTAAATTCTCTGAAGTACCCATGGCTGTTTGTGCTTCCAGCCACCTTTAACCCTTTTGACTCTCAAAACTTATTGACTGAGCAACAGAGGATACAGGTGGGTATTACAGCTGTGTCCTTCACTTTTCTTTCCGACCAAATAAAACTCAGAGATTTTGAACTGGGAAAAGATGCAGAATCACCTGATTCATTTTCAACCCAAGTGAAACACTGTTATAAAGCCAAAGAGGAAGAAGAGGAGGAGGAGAAGCAGGGAGAGAAAGTAAATCATTGTGCACTTGAGGGTGGTTAAAAATTCTTAGTTAAATTCTATCATGCAAAACTGGAAATATGAGTTTTTAAATTACTGAGATGTCTTTAGGCTGCTAATAGGTTAATGATAGTGACAAGACAATTGTCCAGATCTCTGTAAGCAGACAGCTTAGCTTCAATTTGGACAGCACCTCTGCAGTGCACCGAAGGGTTAAGAGCTACCAGCATGGCTGATTTGTCCAAATCACAAAACTTACAAAGACTTTTGGGCTACTTAAGTGGAAGGCATTATAGAGATCATCCAGTAAAACTCACATTTTGTGCATGTAACTTGAAATTTAGAAGGTTAGGGGTTCTCTTGAGGTCACACAAATGATCAGCATTTTTAAAGTCCATCAAGTACCTTCCCTTCTTTACACATTAAGTCTCCCAGATAAAAAAAAAAAAAAGAAAGCATCTTGATCACACTTTTAGGAAACTCCTCTCTATCATAATGCCTCAGGAGATACTTATCATGGTGATTCAGTACTATCCCTAAGGAAAATTCATTAGAAACACTTAATTGTGGCCTGGTTAATATTAGCACTGTATGTGTAAAATTCTCCATTCACATGCAATGTGATCAGGAAGTGTCTGAATTCAGACTGTGGCTTTGATGTGACTGCAGAAATCATGCCCAATCAGCCAGCTCCCTTCACGTTACAAAGCAGGTGGTGTTCTTTGAGGAGGGTGAAGGTTTATTTGGTGCTTTATCATGACATAATTTTTTTTATTAAAAGCTTTATGTAATTAACTGAGAGACATAGAAAACCACCACTAACAACAAAGTTTTACAACAAATACAGAAGCCACATTTCATATGACAATGGGAGGCAGAGAAGGTCAGGGCATCACCCATTCCAGTCAGGAGGTTTAGGTTCCACTTAGGAATGCAGCTCTTATCCAAGTGTCTGGACGAGTTGAAGGCATGATGTGTTTCGTGGTTTTTGTTTATTTTTATTTTTATTTTTTGGTGTGTGTGTGTGTGTGTGTGTGTTTACGCGTGCGCGCACGCGTGCACACACACACACACACACACACACACATACACACACTATCATGAATTGGTTATTCTTGCTTCTGAAACTGCTAATCATACTGGCTATTGTAATTATGTAACTTAACTAACATATACTATAAACTAAAATACAAATGCAGAAAGAGAGATGCTTCTATAAAAAGAGGTTGAAGGCTTTAACAAAAATGATTTTGGCAAGTTGCTTTAAAAAGTTTTGAGAGTCTTAAACATGTGGCAGGAAGGGGACAGTGGGAGGTATAAATCTGGGACTATTCTTCACTTGGTCTACTTAAACATGTCTTTTAAGAGACTGCTCAGCTGAAAAGGTAACTAAACTGGAAATTGGAAATGGTCTTGGTCTTACAAGATTAACATACTCATACTTTAAAATTTTAGATGAAAATAAAATAATTTGTCTCTTTTTTGTCTGATACTTTTCCAACCAATAATTATAAAAATATGTAAATTGTGTCCTTTCTTTTTTTTAAATTTATTTGATTTTAATTTTTTCCCTATTGCCCTCCCCAACCCCCAGTACATGTTCTCGCCAGTCTCTCCCCCCGGCACCCCTCATTGCCCTGTATCCACTGGCTATGCCTAATTGTGTCCTTTCTTGACCATTTATCACAATAGTAATTATTCTTATTGCTATTATATGTTGAATTTTGCTAAAATAGCATAACAAAGTATAACTTAATGAAAACAGTCCTACCAGGTCCAATAATAAAGCTGCCCCTTAACCTAAATGCTCCAAGGATGTAACCAAAAGGATCAAGAGAAGTGAATGAATAACAAGTCTGATAATTGAATTGCCTCACATGTGCTCTTTGCTAGGAAGCCTCTAGCATATTACTGTGGCAGACAGACTCTAAGGTATGACCTCACCCCCACAATTTCCACATCCTGTTTATGCCCTTCACTCAGAGTTCAACTGGGACCTGTGAACTGTATTCCAACAGAATAAAGCTAAGGTGATGACATGTCACTCTCAAGATTAGTTTATGTCACCTAAGTCTCCAACCTAGACCAGAGCAAAAAATTTTCCTTGATGATTTGAGGAAGTGAGAGGTCATGTTGAGCAAGCCACATGGCAAGGAACTTTAGGTGATGGCTTGGCATTGCAGGGGACCTCCAGTCAAGAGCAAGCAAAAAGCTGGGACCCTCATTCATATTGCCACAAGGAGGCAAATTCTGCCCACAACCTATGAGAGAGTAAAGGTGGGTTCTTCCCAATTGAGCCTCTGATGAGGATGAAGCCAGTCGACACCTTAATGATAGCTGAGACTCCCAGCAGAGGACCAGGTAAGTTGTGTCTGACTCCTGACCATGGGAACTAAGAGATAAAGTATGTTGTAAGCCATTAAGTTAGTGTAATACGGCGATAAAAAACTGATACATTTACTTTTTTGGAGGTTTTATAGCCATATCTGTGTACCTTCCTACCCCTTCCACTAGACCCTGAGCAAGTTAAAGAGAGGCATAGACTTGATTAACTCTTGTTCCTTACTTCAGCTGGTGTTTAGCAGCCTTGTGTGATACTCAAGTCAGTAAATTTATGCTGGATGAATAATCTAGTGAATGAATGAATGGGTGGGTGACTATGGCACATTAGCATCCCAGGGTATAAATTAACTAAAATGATACATTGCTTTTCACCCTAAGATCTCTTAGTTAATCAACGTGCTGAGAAAACTGAAATTATTTCCTTTCTGAGCAAGTCATTTATCTTCGTTAAAATGGATCTGCTGTCCTATTTTCTGGCCATACTGTTTTGATTAGATCCTTCTGGAATATTTTTGTAGAATTCCCTGTGGTTCTTACTAGCCTACATAATTTTGTGACATCAGCGACTTCATTGAACCAGTTACTTTTCTCCAACTAATTATTTCAAATGCTAGGTACCAATTCCTGAGGCACCCCCATTAACTTATTTCTATGAAAGGAATTAGCACAAATTTCTTTTCCTTGAACCAATTTAAACCCACATGAGAACTTGATTTCTCACTCTGTAATTAGCAATAATAACCATATTATTTGGATGATGAAAGTACTTTATACAAAATATTTTGTTTATCCATGCAATACCCATTTTTTAGATATGTAAAATCTCCATATTTTAGATAAGAAACTGGTTTTTGGAGTTAACCTGTAAGTTATTTGCTCAGTGAACAATTTATCAAGTACTGAGAATATATGGAACACTGTATTTAGAAAAAAATAAAAGGAATGAAGGCAGATATCTGTCCTATTTAACTTTTAAATTATGTTCTCTATAGTTTTATCTATTTTTTCAATTTAATAGTTTTCTACTAATATTTCTACACACAAAAGCTGGGCATAAGCTTTCATCACCTTAACTCTAGAAAAATACAACAGCCTTTGTTTGTCTTGGTCCAACTCAGATCAGAATGTCTTACTAAACTCTATCTTATTTCTCCTGAGGATCCTACAGTGACTTTCTTGTGCCTATTATTGAAGACACAAGCATTCTGGCTTTGTTAAACACCCTTTAGACACTTCACTCATCCTTCCTTCCCAACCTAATATTCTCTGTTAATGTTTTCATTATTGAATAATAAATTCTTTATACCAGCCAGAATACCTAGCTAGTGCCCCTTTAAGCAAAACCTTTTCTCTACTTGTTTTTTAATCCTCACCTGGGGATATGTTTATTGATTTTTAGAGAGATAAGAAAGGAGAGAGGGAAAGGGAGATGGAGAAAGAGAGAGAGAGAGAGAGAGAGAGAGAGAGACATTGGTACCCACCTCAACTAGAGATCAAACCCATAATCTAGATATTTGTCCTGACCAGGAATCAAACCAGCACCCTTTTGGTGTATGAGATGATGCTCCAACCAGCTGAACTACCCGCCCAGGGCTCTATTTGCTTTTTTATATACCAACCCTTCAAGATAACACACCCTCCTGGCTCATGTTTGAGAGCATTACTTTTCTCTTCTCCTTTAAAAGATATAAAAGTCACCTTCTGATCCAGTTTATCCTGCTCTGATTAGATCTTAACTCTGCCCTTAAAACACCTGGACTTCACTGATTTGCTTGCATTTATATCTGCATAGATCAGCATCATGGAGGAACTTATTAGAAACACAAATTCTTGGGCTCTGCCTCAAATACAGTGAATCAGAAACACAAAGCGTGGGTACCCTCAAATTGTTTTAACAAGCCTTTCACGTGATTCTGAGGCACTCTCAAGTCTGGGAACCAATGATTGATATGTGTAAATATGTAAGTAAAAACATGTATACCTACATGCACATAGTTTTCTAAATAGTATGATTTTTGAAAAAATAGTTAAATCTCCATTTAGATTGTAAACTGTTGCAGTTGGTGGGAGGCACACGATACACTGTAGCTATGCTGTTATTATTGTTCTAATACCCATAGCACCTAGAACAGTATTTGGCACAGCATTTATATTCACTACTCGTTTGGCTAAATAGCACTTGTATCTTGGTTCAATAATGTTTAAGCACCTTTGACCAAAGGAAAGCAAATAAATCAAGCAAATTATTCAAATTAAGTATGTGTATGCAGCTCTGATTAAGGCTGAGAAGACCAAAACTAGTTCTGTACACAAAGCTCTGCACCACTGTATTCCCATGGTCTTCTATAGTGACTCTTCCTCCCAAGTCCCCAGGAACACGCTGCTATCTGTCTGTCCCAACAGTATCTCTGGGTGGCAGCTTCTACATGAAATGTCCTCCTCTGTTCATTGCCTGCCGTATAACTCCTTCTTGTTCCTCCAGGTCACCTTCTCTGGGGACCATTCTATCAGAGTGCAACACCCCTCCCTTGTGCTCCCTATCCTACTTTCCACACTGCTTATGAAAAGCATTTCCACCTGTCTGCGCACTACACTGCACTAAGGCACCTGCCAGCAGGTTCTTATAGCTATGTCCCAGCACTTGTCAGGTAACTGCTGCTCAACATTTGTTGACTGGGAACAAATAATTGAGTAAGATTTAATACTATGTGTAATTATATTTTCCATGTTTCCATTTCCTCAACAAGCAATTGGATATATTTTATGCTAACAATAAGTTCGTTTCTGCTAGGTTTTGAAGGGTCAGGGCATCCCAGGCTGGCCCATTCCCTGTGAAACTGTGCATATGGCACTGACATTCCTCAGCAGGTACCAGCAATCCAGAATCACTATGCCAGGCTGGAATGAGCAGGAATGAGGACTCTGTTTAATCTTCAAGAGCAGCCTGCAGCTCCTCTGGTGAAGTCTGCGCATGGCTGCCTCCAGCGAGGAAAACCTCCCAGCTTTGCCCCATGGGAGTGCTGTGCAAAGTGTGTCAGCGAAGGGGCATCATGCTCAGTAGAGGAAAAGATCATTTTCTAGTGAATGGTGTTGCCAGGTCACCTAATAGGTCACTGGAGCAAACAAAGGGGAAAAAATAAATATATAACTTTGGGTGGTCATCTTCCAGGCCAGTAAGCCCTAGGACAGAGAAACGTGTGCCAAACAGCACCAAGCTCTAGCAACATGGTTTCCTACCAAAGAAAGCCATTCCAAAACTAGCTATAGCCTTCCCCGTGAATTCCTGCTCTCCTTTACTGTCTGCGGCATGCTGTCTGACAGGCATAGCACTCTACAGGCCATGTTATGGCAAAGTCATGTGTGCAGGGGCCACAGGGCTGAGAGCAGAGCCAGAGGAGACAGGGGTGCTGAGAAAAGCCACTAAAGCTTCAGGAGCTGCTGTGGCTACAAGAGGATGGCCTTCCACTCAGTGGGCCTCAAAGTCTGAAGATCCGAAATTTAATGTCTTCCCTCATTCATTTCTGAGAGAGGATATACTCCTCCATTTATAAACTGCTTATTTTGATGAAATCAGAAAAGATGTTAGGCATGTATCTATAAATAAATTAAGCCTTTCTATTTTTATGGAGAAAATTAAAAAATTCTTACCATCTGCAACAGCATGGATGGACCTAGAGAGCATTATGCTAAGTGCAATAAGCCAGTCAGAGAAAGATAAATATCACATGATCTCACTCAATTGTGGATATAATGAACAACATAAACTGATGAGAAAAAAAAAAACACATCCAGAGACAGAGAAGTATCGAACAGACAAACTTCAGAGGAAAGGCAGGGGAAAGTGTGTGTGTGTGGGGGGGGGGGGGGGGGGGGGGGGGGGGGGGGGGGGGGAGGGGAGGGAAGGGTGTAAGAGATTAATCAAGGAACTTATATGCATGCATATGAGTATAACCAATGGACATAGACAACAGGGGGTGGGGCATGTATTGGGGGGCAGTAGCGGTCAGAGAGAGATCAATGGGGGGAAAAGGAGATATATATAAAATTTGCAACAATAAAGAATTTTTTTTAAAAAAGAGTTTTTAAAATGGCATCTGGGACCTAGCTGATTTGGCTCTGTGGATAGAGCATTAGCCTGTGGACTGAAGGATCCTGGTTTAATTCTGGTCAAGGTCACATGCCCAGGTTGTGAGCTCAATTCCCAGTAGGGGGCTTGCAGGAGGCAGCCAATCAATGATTCTCTTTCATCATTAATGTTTCTATATCTCTCCCCCTCTCCTTTCCTCTCTGAAATCAATAAAAACATATTTTAAAAAATCCTATATAATAAAAGCCTAATATACTAAGTGGTTGGTTGTCTGGTTGTCCATTCAACCAATCAAAGTGTAATATGCTAATGATATGCTAAGACTGCTCAAGTGCTCACTTTGACATGCACTGACCACCAGGGGGCAAATAGCCTATTGGTCGACCAGTCACTATGATGTGTACTGCCACAGAAGACAGACAATAGACCAGTCAACCAGTTGCTATGATGTACACTGACCAGGGGGGTGACACTACAACCAATAGGTTAGCTTGCTACTGGAGTCTGGCAGGGGGTGACGCTCCAAACAGTAGGTTAGCTTGCTACTGGGGTCTGGCCAATCAGGACTGAGTGAGAGGGCCAGACACACCCTGGAACCCTCCCATGGTCCCTACCCGGCTGGCCAGCCTCCTATGTTTCTCCCAGGCTCCAATTGTGGACTGGTGGGGTCCCTAGGCCTGGCCTGCACCCTCTCACAATCTGGCTGAGGACCGCCCCTGCAAGTGCACAAATTTTGTGTACCAGGCTTCTAGTAAATATAAAATAAATTAAAATAAAATAAAATAAAATAAAATAAAATAAAATAAAATAAAACAAAACAAAACAAAAATAAAATAAAATGGCATCTGATTAATAGCCTCAGGGTAGTTTCTCATCCGTGAAAACCAGGACACAGAAAACCCTCTACACTGACAATCTGACTGCAGATAACCTAACATTTCAACCATATGTTTGGAAAAACATTTGCTAATTAAAGGGCAGATTATGCTTGGCAGAAAATACTGTTAGTGGAGTGAAGACTGAGGAAGGGAAGAGAGCCTTCCTTAGCCCTTATCACCCACTGTCCCACAGACCCCAGGCCTACATTAGCCCAAACTTTAAGAGCACAGAATGAGGAAGGAATGGCACAAAGGGACTAGAGATAAATGTTGAAGTCAACAAAAACACATATGAATCTAAATAAATATTTGGACATATTTGCAAAATGGGGCAGTTTCTCCTATATAGTGTAAGAAAATGTAATTAATATCTAAATCTGAAACCACAATGATCAAAAAGTAGAGCAAAAATAATAAGAAAATAATAGTCTTAAATAGAAATAAATTTTAAAAATAGAGTCAATAAAGCTATATGAATTTACATAATAATTTGGTATGGTAGTAAACATCTTAAATCAGTAGAGTGAGAAATGGATCATTTTACATAATGTGTTAGAACCACTAATTACTCATTTTTTATAAATTAGAATTACAGTTTTGCCTATTTGTGCCCCAAATAATTTAAGTTCAAATATTAAAATATAAAGAATGTGACATGCTGGAACAAAACAGAAGAGCGGGATACAGAAGAGCTTTCTGAGCATCACCCAACACAAAATCCAAGGGACAAAATATATGAATGTGTGGTCATGGGCTGAGTTAACATCTTTGCGTGGAGTGTTCTCATTTGTAAGTTGGTGTATAATAAGAGAACCTCTCTCAGGTTAGTGAGTGCTCACACATATGCAGCCTCCATGAAACAATACATACAAGGCACCTAGCATAGGGCTAGCTCGTGAGGGCACTCAAATATCAGAAAAAAAGAGACAGGAAGAAATTAGATATGGCCAAAATATCCACAACTGGCATTTGATTCCATCCATTTGGCAAAGATTATGAATCTTTAAAAACTGTGTGGGAGATAGATATTTATTAACATGGTTAGGTATCTATTCCTTATCACAGTTTTCCAAAGCAATTGATTGATCCTTTTGTAAAAAAATTCAAATGTTTCTGACATTTATTATATAATATCACTTTAATTCTTTTCGTTGTTGTTAATCCTCACCCAAGGATATTTTTCCATTGACTTTTTTTTAGGGAGAGTGGAAGAGAGAGGGAAAGACAGAAAGAAACACTTATATGAGAGAAATACATCAATTGATTGCCTCCTGCATGCTCCTTGACCAGGTCCTGGACAGGAGAGGAGCCTGCAACCAAAGTTTGTGCCCTTGACTGGAATTAAACCCAGAATCCTTTGGGCCACAGTTCAATGCTCTATCAACTAAGCCAAACTGGCTAGGGTACCACCTTGATTATTTAAAATAAAATTAATCTACTTATTCCAAAATATTATTTATATACTGTTGGCTCATTTCTAGCAAAACAGACTATGCATTTGCATTGTGTTGGCTGAGTTTTTAAACAGCTTTATTGCGATATAATTTATATACCATGAACATCACCCATTTAAAGAGTGCAATTCAGTGGTTTTTAGTATACTTACAGAATTGTGCTACCATTACCGTAATATAATTTTAGAATATATTCATCATCCCCAAAGAAACCACATATTCATTAGTCACTGCCTGCAATCCTACAATTAATTTTGGGTACTGCCCTTCTAGGCTTGTACTTGAGTTATAAAGTTTATACCTATAGTTGTATATTTTAAAATACATACATATAAAGTACATGTTCTGGAGCAGTGGTTCTCAACCTATGGGTTGCGACCCCTTTGGGGGTCAAACCACCCTTTCACAGGGGTCACCTAAGACCATCAGAAAACACCTATTTCCCATGGTCTTAGGAACCAACACACCGCTCCTTTGGTGTATCAAAATGTAGCAATGTAGTTTACTGTTGTTATATTAAGACTGTTACCCATGCTATACTACGATTCAAAACAAAATTTCATTTATTTGTAATTAGAAATAAATATTTCACAATATATAATTACATATTGTTTTTGTGATTAATCACTATGCTTTAATTATGTTCAATATGCAACAATGAATATACATCCTGCATATCAGATATTTACATTATAGTTCATAACAGTAGCAAAATTACAGTTATGAAGTAGCAACAGAAATAACCTTTATGGTTGAGGTCACCACCACATGAGGAGCTGTCTTAAAGGGTCGCGGCATTAGGAAGGTTGAGAACCACTGTTCTAGAGTAATTTTAATATTTAAGTTGAAACCTGGGTGCACTTACTAGTAATGTAATTTTGAGAAGTCACTTAACTGCTTTGTTCCTCATCAGCAGAGTGGATAAAATGATGCCTCCCTCACAGTGTTGTGGAGAGAACTTTTTAAATGGAAAAATTCACAGTAAGTGATTCCTGCAACCACTAAGACTCTGAAACATTCCCATGTTTTTCTGTTCACACATCCCATGACACACACAAGGAACACCATTTTAGGTAGACGAAATAACTGTTGGACTGAGTCCAATCAACTATATTCCATACCTAGTTGAGGGCCTACTGCGTGCCATGTGCTGTTTCAAGCACTTGAGGTACATCAGTCAATAAAAAAGACAAAGATCGTTTCTTTTGGAATAGAAAAAGATGGAACATCAATGAACCCATATAAAAATCAGTAAAGTATATGTATGTATTAAGTACGTATAATAGATAAGTATGTCAGATCAAAATGCTAGAGCTAAATAAGAAATGAGGTTTGGGGGTGCAGATGGGTCATCATTGATGTGGGGTGATGAGCAGGCCTCATTGGGAGGAAAAAGCTGAGCAAAGGCTGAAAGAGGAATTAAAGGTCTCAGGGAAGGAGCTGGCCTGGTGTGAGGGTGGCATGAACAGCTCAGAGTGGCAGGGGCCAGAGCAGAGTGAGAAGGGGAGAGTCAGAGAAGAATGAGGGCAGAAAACGTGGTGGCCAATTGAAAAGGCTTTGGCTTTACTCCGAACAAAAGAAAATCTGGAGATGTTGGAGTGGAGAACTTGATCTGACTTCAATGTGTTAAAGTGGTGACTTTGGGGTGGGGAGAAAATGGCGGCGAAGTAGACAGATGCGTCTGGAGCTTTGTAGCTGGGCAGGGGGAGAGAGAGCAGCTGAGAGTCGCACTGGGAGTGTTTGTTGGCAAGTTACGAGTCAGTTATCCTCCAGGAGAAGGTGGGGGACTGCTGGACGGGGCTCTCCCGGCTAGGCAGCCCCACTGTCACGGGGATTTTGTCTGCCGGAGCCACCAGCACGAACGCGGTGACCCTGCCATCTTGCAGAGGGAGGTGGATGAGTGTGGCGGCTGGGGCACCCATCGAGCAGACAGGGACCCGGGGACCCAGAACTCCGTTCTCCAATCGGCGCAGACACGCGGCGGAATCAGAGATCCACAGAGCACATGGAAAGGCCAGATTTCCCCTGAGATAAGAGGGAGGTGGATGTCTGCGAAGGTCTGAAAGGTGCAGCTGGCGGAAGCACCCACTGAACAGCCAGAGACCCAGAGCACGGCTCTCCAGGCCGCGCGGACGCACAGGTAGCAGATTCAGAGATCCACGCGGTGCACAGAAAGGTCGGATTTTGCCTGGGTTAGGGTGAGGTCTCCTACCCCCCTCACATACCCCCCCGCAGGGCAGAGATGCGCACATTGTTGAAGCCTGGCTGCAGGAAAGTGGCCTCTGGAGAAGTACGCGGAGGTGGGCAGGGTGTGATCCCTGAGTGTGGAGGCAGACACTCCAAGCTGTTGACAGAGGGGAGCTCTGGAAAACGACTCGTTTTTTTCTGGGGCAGAGGGACAGCCTGGGAGTTATTACAGTGTCCCAGCTGCAAAATCCCCACAAACCGGCTTTGAGAACCACAGAGTAGCAGGATCTGAGCACAGCCTAGACAGGTCCTGTGCTTTGTTTCAGAGATCAATTCCGAAACACTGCCACACAGTGGATGACACACAAATTGACTCTCGCATAACCACAAAAGAATAAAAGATTAAAACACCAACAAGGGAACACAGGGAACTGTAATACCTTCCCTACTGGGAAACAGGAGTCCCAAGCAGAATAATAGTGGAAGTGAATTACCATTCTATATTTTTTTCTTTTTCCTTTTTTCTTTTTAATTTTAATTTTTAATTTTTACATATTTTAATTAAAAGATTATTTCTTTCTTTCTGCCTCAATTGATTTTACCTTTTTAATTATTACATTTTTGTTTTAAACTAGTATTATTAATTATTACTAGTACTTTACCTTTTTGGAAAAAAACAAGTGTCATTTTGTTTTCTCTTTATTTTATTTCAGGATTAGAGTTCTATATTCTATTTTCATCTTTCCTTTATCATAATTTTACTCCAACTCAACTCTACTTTTATGCCAACACTTTCCTCCTAACTTTCCCCATTTTGTTGTCTTGTTTCTCTTTCCCTTTTCCAACTTTAGATTCCCCCTATTCTTTCTCTTTACTTGGTTAAAATTTCACCCCATTTATATATATAATTTTAAATCTCCTACTACGAGTCCATACAAACCTCTTTCTTCTTGTTTACACTCACCAAAAAGTTGTTTTTTCTCGATGTCCTTTTGTTGCTATTTGCCTGAAAAGTGATTATATCGATTTTTTTTTAAATTTTGGTGAGATTGTTTTAGTTTATTCTACTTGTTTTATTTTGCTTTTTGCTTGCTTTGTTTTTTACCTCTCTTTTCCCTCACCTACTTCGATACCAGTTGCTATTTGCAGTTTATATTAATCTCTAGGTACTGGTTGCTGGCCTTTATTGGGATTAGTGACTGTTCTATTGGAGTTCTCTCCTGACATCTATAGTTTGGTTCCTTTTCTCTCTTATACACTTTCTTTTCTCTCTGACTTTTTTCTCTTCCTCTTTTCTTCTCCTTCTTCTCCTTTTTATTTTCTTATTTCATTTTATTTTTGTGTTCATTTATTTATTTTTTTCCCTTTCTCACTCTCCCAATTTGATTTTGGCATTGCTTTCTTTTCTTTTTTTTTCATCATTTTTTTCTTCTTCTTTCTCTACTTACCCCTAATTTGTCTTCCATTAGTGGTTACCTTATTTGTGATTATTAACATCTTGAATACATTTCTACTCGGTGCCTTGTGTGCTGTACCTGGTCGTGTTGTAGTTTGTGCCTTTCAATCAACATAGGAGAGAGAACTACATAACCAGACATCTGGAAAAGAAAGACCATGGGCAGAAGAAGAAACAGCCCACATAAGACAGAAAGGCAGGCTTCACCAGAAAAGGAAGTAAATGAAATAGAAGCAGAAATAAGCCTGCCAGAGAAAGAGTACAGAGAAATGATGATAAGGTGGATGAAAAGAATGGAAGACAAAATCGACAATCTGAGTAAGAGCCAAGATGAAACGAAGAAGCAGCATGAAGAAATGCACAAAGAAATAAAAAATGACATCACTTCTTTAAAAAACTCAATAGAAAGCATCTAAAGTAGACTAGAAGAAGCAGAGGACCTCATCAGTGAGCTAGAAGACACGGTAGGAAAAAATACCCAAGAACAGCAGCTTCTAGAAAAAAAAATTAAAAAGCAAGAGGAGAGCCTAAGGGAACTTTGGGATAACACGAAAAAAAAACCAACAACATCCGAATAATTGGGGTTCCAGAAAGAGTGGAAACTGAACAAGGATTAGAGAACGTGTTTGAAGAAATAATGACAGAAAATTTCCTCAATATAGGAAAGGAAAAACCCACACAAATCCAAGAAGCTCACAGAATCCCAAGCAAAATGAACCCCAACAAACCGAGACCAAGGCACATTATAATTAAATTGGCAAACACCAACGACAAAGTAAGAATCTTAAAAGCAGCCAGAGAGAAACAGAAAGTTACCTACAAAGGAACTTCCATAAGACTAGCTACTGACTTCTCAACAGAAACTCATCAGGCCAGAAGGGAATGGAATGAAATATACAAAGTCATGCAAAGAAAGGGTCTGAATCTAAGAATACTATACCCTGCAAAACTCGCAATCAAAATTGAAGGTGAAATTAAAAGCTTCATAGACAGAAAAGGACTAAGGGAATATATTATGACCAAACCAGCAATGCAAGAAATGTTAAAGGGTCTGATGTAATAAAAAGAAAGAGGAAGCGAAGAAGGAACTCGGGGGAAGGACTAAAAATGGCAACAGATAAGTACTTATCAATAATAACTTTAAATGTAAACGGATTAAGTGCTCTAATCAAAAGACATAGGGTAAACAATTGGATAAGGAAACATGTTCCATATATCTGCTGTCTGCAAGAAACCCACCTCAGGAAAAGAGATGCACACAGATTGAGGGTGAAGGGATAGAACATGGTATTTCAGGCAAATGGAAATGAAAAAAAAAAGCTGCGGTTGCAATACTTATATCTGACAAATTAGATGTCAAAGTGAAGGACATAATAAGAGATGAAGAAGGCCACTTCATAATACTAAAGGGAACAATCCAACAAGAAGAAATAACACTGGTAAACATATATGCACCCAATATAGGAGCACCTAAATACATAATAAAACTCTTGGAGGATATTAAGGGAGAGATCAACAGCAATACAATCATAGTAGGAGACTTTAATACCCCACTGTCACCATTGGGAAAATCCTCTAAACAAAATTCTGCAAAGAGTCGGTTGGCCAAGATGGTGGCATAGGTAAACACCTACACTGCTGCCTTGCACAACAATTTCAAAACTACAACTAAAAGACAGAACAGACATCATCCAGAATCACAGGAAAGCTGGCCGAGTATAAGTTCTACAACTAGAAGGAAAGAGAGGGGTTCACAGAGACCCAGAGGAGTTGCAAAAAGCTGAGGTACAGAGATGCGAGCGCTGAGAGAGTGGGTGCCCAAGTACCTGGCTGGTTTTCTCTGGTGGGAGGGAAACGGAGACTCCCAACGGCATTGAACCCCTTATCCTACAACACTAAACCCCAGACCCAGCCGAAACTCATATGGGGGGAGTGTGGACTGTGAAAAGGGAGAAATGCACTGAAATTTAGGGGAGTCGCAAAAGATAGGAGGTCTGGTCAGGGTCCCGCACACACACGGCGCCACACAGAGGACAGATTGCTGATTGTGCTGAGGGCTTTTGTGACTGGGCAGGAGACAGACCCTCCCAACTGTGCCACTTCTGAGTCCACTGGGCCCCTGTTTCAGGCGAAACCCTGGAGATCTAGACTCCTGTGGTCCTGGGGCGCAGGGGAGCTGGAAAGGCAGCGGTCTAGAGGCACTGCGGGCGTGTGCACTAGGACCGCTCCAGTGATTACCCAGTCACGTGAGACTCCGGGGCCGTGGAGGGTGGGGCCGACTGGAAGGCAAGGCGGTTCCTTAAGCCCTGAGACTCCACCCATCCCAACCTCAAAAGAGGCTTCTGTGGTTTTGCAAGTACATAAGTTTCTCCGACATAGGGAAAATGCCAAGACAAGGGAAGGGATCACACACAAAAGAAATGGAGGGAAAAAAACGACTGGCTATAGAGTTCAAAACCACGTTTATAAGGTTTTTCAAGAATATGCTAGAAAAGATGGATAAATTTAGTGAGAGCCAAGAGGAGATGCAAAAAAAGCCTACTAGAGATACAAAAAAGCCTACTAGAGATGCTAGAGATGATGCCTAAATTTAGCGAGTCCCAAGAGGAGATGAAAAATGACCAACTGGAGACTCTGACTGAAATAAAAAATATACAGAGTCCTAACAGCAGACTAGAGAAAGGCAAGAATCAAGTAAAAAATTTGAAATATAAAGAAACAGAAAACACTCAACTGGAAAAGCAAGAAGAGAAAGAATCCAAAAATGTGAAGATGATGTAAGGAGACTCTGGGACAGCTTCAAGCATACCAACATCAGAATTGTGGGGGTGCCAGAGGAAGAGAGAGAGCAAGATACTGAAAACCTATTTAAAGAAATAATGACTGAAAACTTCCCACATCTGGTAAAAGAAATAGACTTACAAGTCCAGGAAGTACACAGAATCCCACATAAAAGGAATCCAAAGAGGACCACACCAAGACACATCACAATTAAAATACCAAGAGCAAAAGACAAAAAGAGAATATTAAAAGCAGCAAGAGAAAAACAGTTCATTACCTACAAGGGAGCACCCATACGACTGTCAGCTGATTTCTCAACAGAAACGATGCAGGCCAGACGGGAGTGGCAAGAAATATTCAACGTGATGAATAGCAAGAACCTACAACCAAGAATAATCTATCCAGCAAAGCTAACATTCAGAATTGAAGGGCAGAT
>PVJN01037527.1:0-20856 GCA_004026805.1 Lasiurus borealis | reverse complement strand
TTAGGGGTGACTAGGCTGGCATAAGGGGGCAGGTGGGAGCAACCAGGCCAGTGGGGAGGGGGTGCAGTAAGGGGCAACCAGACCAGGGAAATAGTTAGGGGTGACCAGGCCAGCAGAGCAGGGCAGTGAGGGGCAACCAGGCCAGAACAGGGGGCAGTTGAGGGCGACCAGGCTGGCAGGAGGCAGTTGGGGTTGACAGGACTGGCAGGCAGAGGCAGTTGGCAGTGATTAGGCTGGGAGGAGGGGCAGTTAGGGACGATCAGGCAGGCAAGTGAGCAGTTAGGAGCCAGCGGTCCCAGATTGTGAGAGGAATGTTCAACTGCTAGTTTAGGCCCCATCCCTGGGATGGGGCCTAAACCGGCAGTTGGACATCCCCTGAGGGGTCCCCAATTTGAAAGGGTGCAGGCTGGACTGAGGAGCTCCTTCCCCCAACCCCGTGCACGAATTTCAGGCCTCTAGTTTAATTATAATTCACTTCATATATTTAATGTTTAGATAGCTGGCGTTAACCAAATTCTTTCCTTTTCTTGTGAAATATTACTGATGGTGAGGCCAGGAAATCACTAAACTGAGCGGTAAATAATGTTCTTTGAGAATACTCTCAAAGCTCGTTCAGTTAGGATGTTTACTATCACTTTTATCCTCTAAAAACTTTACGAAGTATATTTTATCTGTGGCCAGAACATATTTAAAATTCAAAATGTGCCGGATTCAATAAACAGTCATCTTCACCAGACCTCAGCATAGAAGGGCAACGTATATGGCAGTCTGGCATCTACTGGGTTCTGCAGAGAAATCACATTAAAAGTAAAAGTTACAGGTAGTGTGGCACCGTCACTTAAATCTGCTGTGCGGGATGTGGTACTGACAGACCTCACCTGGACTCAGGGCTGGAGAGAAAGGCTAGTTCTCTTTCTAGTGGCTTCAGCTGATGCTGCATATCAGCTGATCTTCAATAAGGTGTATAATCTCTCTCTCTCTTTCTGTCGCTCTTTCTGTCACTATCACACTCTCTCTCTCGCTCTCTCTCACTCTCCCCCCTCTCTCTCTTGCTCTCTCTGTCTCGCTCACTCTCGCTCTCTCACTTTCTCCCTCTCTCATTTTCTCCCTCTCTCTCCACCCTTCTCTCTTTCTAAAATGAGAGGCTAGGATATGATAAATATCTAAAACATATTCATGAATAAACGACATCGATAGCCACTGAAATTCCACTTTTTTTGGTTTTTAGAAGACTACGGGGCTCATGTTGACCAATGTCACCACAATCAGTTTAATAAATACATATTTTTTTAAAAAAGAAGATTATGGGGAAATTGTCCCTCACCTGCCCAGCTGTGTCTTCTGGACAATGAGGCAGGTGTTAAGGATCAAGTAGAATCACTGGGACCGCTGTCCCATCCGTGGAAGGACCTTCAAACCAGTTCCCGGAAGATCGGGAGTAGAATCTGGAGACCTGATCAATGCAGAGATTTTTGTTATCTTGGAAAAGGCCAAGGGAAAGGACAGTGTGGGGCAGAGAGACAGTTTAATTATCTCAGGGGACATCACCAGATGGCTGCCAAGCTGTTCACTGAGGAGGCCTGCCTGTCAGAGTTGCCGGGATCAGAAATTCTTCCCTCAGCAGCAGCGGTTCTCAACCTGTGGGTCGCGACCCCTTTGGGGGGTCAAACGACCTTTTCACAGGGGTCGCCTAAGACTATTGGAAAACACCTATTTCCCATGGTCTTAGGAACCAACACACCACTCCTCGGTGTAGCAAAGTGTAGCAATGTAGTTTACTGTTGTTATAGGAAGATTGTTACCCATGCTACACCACGATTCAAGACAACATTTCATTGATTTGTCATTAGAAATAAATATTTCACAATCTATAATTACATATTGTTTTTGTGATTCATCCCTATGCTTTAATTATGTTCAATTTGTAACAATGAAAATACATCCTGCCTATCAGATATTTACATTACAGTTCATAACAGTAGAAAATTACAGTGATGAAGTAGCAATGGAAATAATTTTGTGGTTGGGGGGCCACCACCACATGAGGAGCTGTCTTAAAGGGTCGCGGCATTAGGAAGGTTGAGAACCACTGCTTAGCAGCATCTACACTTACTGTCTTCTCAAACCCCTCCGGCCCATTACTGTCTTCTCAAACCCCTCCGGCCCATCTCTCAGTTATTAGGAGCCTGGATCTCTTTAGCCACTGGAAGGGACTATTAGGCATAATGGGAGAGTTCCCTCCTCTCCCTGTTTATGCCAGACTGAGAATATTCCTGCAAGCCCTTCACTTCCTTCTTTAGTCCCTCCTCCTTTTGTTAGAAATTTAATTGTGCTTCATGCAGTGGATATGTGTGGGCTGCCTGTAGCTTGCTGCCTTCTGCCAGAATGACGGTTTTCTGCTCAGGTGCCCACCTTTTATTAAGCAGCCCATCCACCAGGGCAGTGGCTCGTTCCCCGTTTAAAATCACCCTCTTGCCCTAACCGGTTTGGCTCAGTGGATAGAGCATCGGCCTGTGAACTCAAGGGCCCTGGGTTCGATTCTGGTCAAAGGCATGTATCTTGATTGCGGACACATACACAGTGGGGAGGTGTGCAGGAGGCAGCTGATGGATGTTTCTAACTCTCTATCCCTCTTCTTTCCTCTCTGTAAAAAAAAAAAAAAATCAATAAAAATTTTTTTTTAAATTCACCTTCTTGCCAACCAGTCAGAACAGGGCATCCCCCAGGCCACAATCATTGCTCTGACATAAAGAGGAGGACATGGACAAGAGAAAAGCCTGCCCGTTACGGAGCCTTTAAATGAACTGTAGTCTGAGAGCAGAGTTGGGTTTCTGTTAGAGCAGCGGTTCTCAACCTGTGGGTCACGACCCCTTTGGGGGTCGAACGACCCTTTCACAGGGGTTGCCTAAGACATCCTGCATATCAGATATTTACATTACGATTCATTAACAGTAGCAAAATTACAGCTATGAAGTAGCAATGAAAATAATTGTATGGTTGGGGGTCACCACAACATGAGGAGCTGTCTTAAAGGGTCGCGGCAGTAGGAAGGTTGAGAACCGCTGTGTTAGAGTAATGCGACCAAGTTCGTTGCACGATAAAGATGAGATGGTTAATTTGCAACCCATTTGAGACGAGCACAGAGAACTAACTCTTCAACGAGGTAACAATGTGATCATGAACGCTCAGGAAAATAGAATCTGGGTTTCCCATCGCTCCCCTCCTCCCAGGGAGGAGAAGGTTGCAGAAGGGAGGAAAAAGAATGTTGCCATTATAGTTTGCATCTCCCCAGCACACAAGTCCCAGAAAAGGGGGATTCCCCGTTTTATATCCGTGCTCTTTGTAACGGAGCGAGTCCCCACAAGACAGACCACAAAGACCAACCGGATTCAAACAGGCTTAAGTTTATCACAGATTCGAATCTGGGCTCACCTAACCTTTTCCCTATCGGAGTGCCTGAGTTAGGGCAATCAGCTCGGCCTTTTGGGCAGAGGTCCCATATCCTAGGGCTTGTGCCCAGATGACAGTCTAGGGTGACTACGGCAGACAAGTACTGTGGGTGCAGGTGGGGAGCATCACTGCACCCTCCAAGCAAGAGAGGTTCCTGAGTAGCTGGCTTCCCTGGCCCACAGCTGGGCATCAGGGCTGGCCAGCAAGACTAGATACTTTGGATCACCACCATAGTCCCATCCTTTATCACTTCCAGAACCTGGTTTGTGATGTGCGATTAACAGACACTGAGTATAACAAAACAGGAATACCACATCTCCATTTAAGCAGGCCCTTTGTACAGTCATACAACCCCGTAGTAGGAGGAACCTGTGGCCAGCAAGTGGTTCCTGACGCTGGCTCTGAGGTCCCAGTATCGAACATAGATGTCATAGCCACAGGACAGGAGCGTGAAAGGGGACATGAGGTCCAGCACCCCAGCCCCTGCAGGAAAGTCACTGCCCAGGGTGCATCATCAGCTGCCCACTGTTGAGGTCCCAGATTCTCAGACAAGTACCGAGCCCACAACAAGTCGTCCCAGTCACAAAAAAATGGGCTGATAGCAATGGACCAGACTCGGTCTTCAGTCTGGATGGTGTGTAAGCACTGGCCAAGCCGGCCTGAGGCCAAAGACCAGGGACATACCTTGGCCGTTCCCTGGAGCCGCTCACGATGATGCCCTCTTTGCAATCCACACAGTTCACCAGTTGCTGACAATCGTCCCAGGTGGGTTGATGGGTACTTCTGGCACAGCAAACCGAGGTCACCAGAATTAGCCAACATCACTCACTCACTGGCCCGGCCCAGGGCAGCCTCTCCTGGGCCCACAGACTTCATGTTCCAAAAGTTCACACATACAGTATCACATGTTGGCTCCTCTGGTAGAACTTACTTCTCTGGACAAAGCGAGCGAGAAAGGAGGGTTCTGGTTCTTCCAGTTGTATACTTCCAGGTCGCCCTGTCTTCCCTGGGCATCACGGCGGTGCGTATTAAAGATGATGTCATGTCAGGCGGGGCCTGGCTGCCGGGCTGCCAGGGGCTCGAATGGTAAGAGCGCCGACAAAGGGGCAGTCCCTCTTTTTATGCCCATTCTGCTTCCCCTATTGGATGCTGACTCGGCAATCTCAGGCAGCAAGGGACCAGCTAACCCAGAAGGTTCCTAGTAAGGCTGATTGACCTAGTTAGCCTAACAAACTCAGGTCAGGTGTTGTGGTCTGGCCGAGGATAAGAGGCTCAAGACTGCAGTTAATCGGAGGCAGGTTCACACTTTCAACCCTGATTCTGAACCTTCCCCTCCCCCTTCCTTAATAGTTTCCAGGCCTGGCTTTAGGGGAGGAAGTGTTGCAAGCCTAGCCGTGAGGGGATTCCTCAGTAGTTCCCAATTTCAATCACTACACTCTTCAAACACACACGAAAAGGATCTCATCGATTTCAGGTCCTTGCTTCCATTGCATGCAGTGGTTCTCAACCTTTCTAATGCCGCGACCCTTTAATACAGTTCCTCATGTGGTGGTGACCCCCGACCATCAAATTATTTCCGTTGCTACTTCATCACTGTCATTTTGCAACTGTTATGAATCATATCTGTGTTTTCCAATAGTCTTAGGCGACCCCTGTGAAAGTGTTGTTCCACCCCCAAAGGGGTTGCGACCCACAGGTTGAGAACCGCTGGTTGCATGCAATGGAAACCCCAATTTCATGAGGAGTCACGTGAGGGTTCCCAAGTCAGAACAGTCCTCTGATTCCTGAGCCTCCCAGCGGCCTAACTCCCTCCCGCCAGCCGGCTGCAGCTGGCGCCTTGCTCTTCAGGGCAGAGTGTGAATCACTGCACTTAATGACTTCCAAGAGGAAACCCTAATTCCCAGCGGTCTACACAGCCCGGACAATACCAGCACCTGGAAATGCTGCTTTCCCGGTTTTTAATTCAATTAAGATTTTTATCAGGCACTAGGCATGTTAATGATGTGATATTCACTTAACTTTCCACGGCAACCTCTGAAGCGTCAGGTAACCAAGAAAGCAGGTTCACGCCGAGACTGGTTTGGCTTAGTGGAGAGAGCGTCGGCTTGCGGACTGAAGGGTCCTGGGTTCGATTCCGGTCGGGGGCATGTTCCTTGCTTTGTGGGCACATCTCCACTGTGGGATGTGCAGGAGGCGGGTGGTTGATGCCTCTCTCTCATTGATGTTTCTGACTTTCTATTTCTCTCCCTTCCTCTCTGTGAAAAAATCAATAAAATATATTTAAAAAAAAGAAAGTGGAAGTGGGTTCACAAAAGACAGAGGCTCACTTTGCCAGAGATTTACGTGCGTGAAGTTGGGGGGCTGCTGAGGAAGGGGAGCTGGGTATCCAGCTTGGGAGGCTGAGCGAGGACCCAGTGTAAGAGAGAAGCAAATAAGTTTGGAATATTTTGAGTTTGAGGTGGTGCCTTTTTAAAAAAATATATTTTATTGATTTTTTACAGAGAGGAAGGGAGAAGGACAGAGAGTTAGAAACATCAATGAAAGAAAGACATTGATCAGCCGCCTCCTGCACGCCCCGCACTGGGGATGTGCCCGCAACCGAGGTACATGCCCCTGATCAGAATCGAACCTGGGACCTTTCAGTCCATGTAGGGAGTGGATTTGTGACTACAAAGTTACCCCAGGGACTCCTGCATCCTAATACTGTACTGAAACTGCTCCAGGGACAAAGACAGAAAGGACCACTAAGTCACACGCCCTGGCCAGGGAGCTCAGTGGGTGAAAGCATCCTCCCCTATACGGGGAGGAGAATCTCAGAGAGCCACCCAGCTGGACTGCCAAGACCATATGGAGCTTTCCTCCAGAGCAGCGGTTCTCAACCTTCCTAAGGCTGCGACCCTTGCATACAGTTTCTCATGGGGTGGAGACCCCCAACCATGAAACTTTGCTGCTGTTATGCACCGTGATGTAAATATCTGCATTTTCCGATGGTCTTAGGCGACTCCTGTGAAAGGGTCGGGGTCTCGACCCACAGGTTGAGAACCGCCGCTCCAGAGTGCTCAAGAAATGGCATTGCTCTTCTTTGGGGAGGCTTCTGCAGGAATTTTCGGGGAACCCCGTAAACAGCTGATGAAAGCCACCATTGAAAACACGCCCCAGGAAAAGCCACGCCAAAGCTGGAGCCAATATGAAAAGTATCCACAGACATCATTTTCATTTCTGCGGAGACACTTAAAAAAATACACACACACACAGAAAGGAGAAAATTCCTACCTCTCCGTTAGCAGTTCCTACAACCTGTAACCTGGGAGTCTCCTTTGGCGGCCGAAGACATTCCGCACGGGCTGGAAGAGATCCAGGTCTACACAATGTGCCCTTCAACCCTCCCTTGAGGTGAAAGATTGCCCTTTTACACTTTTCCGAACACCTGCTGGGTGGAGTCCCTCATAAAGATGTCAAATCGGAATGAATGAATGGGGGAGAGGGGAAAAGGAACCCTAAAACTGGTGCTCGAGTTTAGACAGCTCAAAGGGCAACTTTCTGCCAAGAATTCACCTTCTGCTGCAGGCCCAGGGGTCGGTTAACGTGATATTTCTATGCACGAACCGGCCAGCTGTCTGTCTCCTGGCAAAGATTTGTACTCTATAAAGTTAAATGTAGTTGAACTAATTCTCAATGATATACCTCTTTAAGAGGTAGACATATTTATGGTGAATTTGGCTCGGAGTTAGGCAGGCAGACCCTGCAATAACTCAGAAAGTTCTTTCCCAGTTCTGGGATGACAGACTTTACAGAAAAGCCATAAAGATAAAAAGTTTAGGACCAAGATTGGCCTAGGAGATTATCTAAAATATATACGGCTTTTTAAATTAATGAAGTCACTGAGAAGGGCAAGGTTTTGATAAGGGTGTCATGAGGAAGACTCGGGAAAGAGTAAATTGAATGAATCATTGTTAGTCCATGGAATTGCTTATTCTTACAGAGACAGAGCATGCTCTCGTATGCACTACCTCCTCAGAGACCTTACTTCATCTCTTACCCTTTCTCCTTTCACTTACCTCCTTCTCTCGAGCCTAAAAGTATGAGGAAGGCTCTACCTTCCTAGAAAAAAAATACATTCTATTGACACTACTTCCCTAACAGGTCACCAATGCATCCCTCATCCTTTCACTGGGAGATTTTTTTTTTTAATTTATTTCTTTATTGATTTCAGAGAGGAAGGGAGGAGAGAGAGAGAGAAACATCAATGATGAGAGAGAATCATTGATTGGCTGCCTCCTGCACACCCCCCACTGGGGATCGAGCCCACAACCTAGGCATGTGCCCTTGGCCGGAATCGAACCCAGGACCCTTCAGTCCACAGGCTGACGCTCTATCCACTGAGCCAACCCGGCTAGGGCTCACTGGGAGATTTTAAGAAAACATGACATAGCAAAGAAAATGTTCTATGAACTGAATGCCCCCACTATTCCGAATTTCATATGTTAAAACCCTGACCCCCCAATGTGATATTATTTGGAGGTGAAAGCATTGGGGGATAATTAGGGTTAGATTAGGTCGTGAGGATGAGACCTTCTAGTGGATATAATGTTCTAGAAGAGAGAGACAGATCTTTCTCTCTCTGCCATCTGAGGATACAAAAGGGCAGTAATCTGCAAACCAGACAAAAACATCTGCTAGCCGCTAGATTTTGGAATTTCCAGCCTCAAGTGTGAGAAATAAATGGTTTATGCCACCATGTGTATGGAATTTCAAGTTGGCTAAGACAGAACACCTGCTTTGGAACCAGACAGTCCTATGTTAAAATGCTTACTCAATAGTTCTCCATCCTGCCGAAACCGGTTTGGCTCAGTGAATAGAGCTTCGGTCTGCGGACTGAAAGGTCCTGGGTTTGATTCTGGTCAAGGGCATGTACCTGGGTTGCGGCACATCCCCAGCGGCGGGCGTGCAGGAGGTGGCTGATCGATGTCTCTCTCTCATCGATGTTTCTAACTCTCTATCCCTCTCCCTTCCTCTCTGTAAAAAATCAATAAAATATATTTTTAAAAATAATAGTTCTCCATCCTGACTCCTCTCCTGTATTTCAGTGGGTTATTAATTCTAAGTCTCCTCGTTCTCCTCCATGGTTGGCACTTTTCTCAAGTAGCCATTGCACCTGGATAGTGTGACCCTTTCCCAGAAAACCTCTCCTCTCCACCTTCTTCACTTCCTGCTCCTGTTCCCTACTTGTCTCTCCACCTCGGTGTCCCAGGAGCACACATCTGGTGTGTCCAAAAGTCAACTCCTTATTTTCTCTCGCCCTCTACATCTATTTCCTTCAACATCTCATTTCCTAGTTAACGGCCCTGCTGTAAAAGCTAAAAGCCTCATAGTCATGTTGTACTCCCTCCCTCTTACTGCTCGCCTCTAATTTGTCTCTAAGTTCTTTTAATTCTACTTCCTAAATTCCTCTTGATCCTTTTCCCCCTCAGTCAGGGGATCAGCTGCTTTCTAACTGGGTTACCTCCAGCTTCAACTCCCATTTCACTCTCCACACCAGAATGCAGTGGTCTCGATGAAATGCACATCAAATAGTGGTACAGCTACATGACAAAACGCTCACGTTTTTCTGTCTACAGAAAATAGCTTCTAGAACATACCATACTCCTTGTCCATCAAGTGAAGTCCAATTCATCAACCTCCTATAAGATACAGGGTCTGGATGCTGTCCAATAATGCACAGTAGAAGACTGATTGAATAAACAATGGAGTATATACTGCTATAAAAAAAAAAGAAACAAGATCTTATTTATTGTACATCATGATGACCTCTAGAATATATTAAATAAAAAAAGAAGGTAGAGCTGAAACCGGTTTGGCTCAGTGGATAGAGCATCGGCCTGCGGACTGAAGGTCCCAGGTTCGATTCCGATCAAGGGCATGTATCCTGGTTGCGGGCACATTCCCAGTAGGGGGCGTGCAGGAGGCAGCTGATCGATGTCTCTCTCTCTCATCGATGTTTCTAACTCTCTATCTCTCTTCCTTCCTCTCTGTGAAAAATCAATAAAACATATTTTTTAAAAAAGGTAGAGAAAAGTGTGGATAGTAAAGTAACATTTATCGAAGAAAGATAGGTTGCAAATCAATATACATATGTTTTTCTTTTGTTATATATTTTTCTTGATTACAGAGAGTAAGAGAGAGGGGGAGAGAGATAGAAGCATAGATGATGAGAGAGAATCATTGATTGGCTGCCTCCTGCATGCCTGCAACTGGGAAACGAGCCTGCAAACCCGGTATATACCCTTGACCAGAATGGAACCCAGGACCCTTCAGTGCACAGGCTGATGTTCTACCTACTGAGCCAAACCAGCTAGGGCTATATACGTTTTTGTTTTTTTTAATGGAAGGCTTAAGTAAAAAAATATTTTTAAAGGTTACCAATTTGAGGGAGCAACAAGGCTAAAAGCTAGACTTTTCAAAATGCATCTTGGTTGGGTGATTTAATTTTGTAGCCATGCAATCACATTACACAATAATTAAGCATTTGAAGCTAAAAACAGTTATTCACAGATGAAAGCAAAATTAAATAAATCTAACCGTGTATTTAGCTAGTGGCATAAAATATAGAGATCTAATTTAACTGATTTTAAACACAGTAATTTGATTCTACAGCTTTAGAGGGATATACCTTAAGGATAAAAAGGAACACCCAAGAATACAAAATTAAAAAATCTGAAACTCCTCTCAGTAATCAAATTGTTTATGGTAGTATTAGTATCATTACTTTGCATGTGTATTGTGGTATAAAGAAAAGTGGCAATCAAGCTGATACTGTTAAGATCTGGGATTTTCGGCATGAGAAAAAGGAAAATAATAGGTCTGTCCAATAATGTTAAATTTAATTTTTAAAAACTTTGTAGTCCAGATTTGAATTGGAAACTATCAGTATGAAATTATTTATTTTATGTACATATAAAATATGCCACTCCAAAAGCAGAGGCAACAAATGAAAAAAATAGATAAATAGTACTACATCATGTTGTCCTAAGTGCAACAAAGGACAAAATTTTGTGAAAAGGCAATTCATGGACTAGGAGAAAATATTTTCAAATCATATATCTGATAACGGGTTACTATTCAGAATACAAATAAAGAATATACAAATGGCCAATAAGTACATGAAAAGATGCTTGACATCACTAATGACTCGGGAAATGCAAATAAAAACCACAATGAGATACCACCTCACACCCATTACTTAAAAGAAAGAAAGAAAAAAAGAAAGAAAGAAAGAAAGAAAGAAAGAAAGAAAGAAAGAAATAAGTATTGACACGGATGTGAGAAATTGGAGTCCTTGTACATTGTTGGTGGTAATGTAAAATGGCATAGTGTCATTTCCACAATAGTGTAAAGAGTATAGAGGTTCCTCAAAAATTAAAAACAGAACTACCATATGATTTAGAAATTCCACTTTTGGTATATAACAAAAAGAATCAAGAAGAGGATCTTATCTTTATAGGAGTATTATTCACAATAGAAATAACCCAAATGGTCATCAGAGGATGGATGAATAAACAAAATGTGTATACTTATAATGGAATATTATTCAGTCTTAAAAAGGAAGGAAAGTCTATCATATACTATAATACAGATAAATCTTGAAGACTGTTAAACTTATAAGCCAGTCACAAAAGACAAATAGTGTATACTTCCACTTACATGAAGTACCAGTCAAGAGCAGACAGACAGAATGTAGAATGGTGATTGGCAGGGACTTAGAAGAGAGGGGAATGGGAGTCGTGGTTTAAGGGGTACAGACTTGCAATTTTGCAAGATAAAGCGAGTTCTGGAGATGGATGGTGGTGATGGTTGTACAAAAATGTGAAGTTCTTAATCCTTCTGATTTGTACTCATAAGTGGTTAAGTGGTACAATTGTATGTATTGTGTACTTAACCACAATTTACATTTTTGAAAAATTATGAATCCAATGACTAAAAAAAATTTAGTCTTCAAAGACATTTAAGAGACATTGATTTTATAGTATGTGGACCTTATCTGATTACCAATTCAAATAAATCATACCTTTATTTGGTATGTGAGGACTTAAATGACAACTGTATATTTTGTGTTAAAAATTGTTGGTTCTTAGGTGTGATGATTCACTGTGGTTTTTTGTTAGTTTGTTTTGTTACTTTAATTATGAACTTATTGGGAGGTATAGAACTTTCTTATACACCCCTGTACCCATCCATCCACCCAGAGCCTCACCCATTATTAACATCCCCACCGGGGTGGTACATTTGTTACAATTGAGAAACCTACATTGACATAGCATAATCACCCAGAGTCCATAGTTTACATTATAGTTCACTGTTGGTGTTGTACATTCCGTTTTTTTTTAAGTATGCTTTTCTTTTGAGATATATACTTATGTACCTACAGGTGAAATTATACTTAGATGTGCCTCAAAATAATCTGGGAATGATGGAAGCATATTGGAGCATAGATAAGACTGATGATAATGAGTTGATAATTGTTGAAACTGACTTATGACTACGTGAGACTTGATTATATTATTTTCTCTACTTTTTTAATTCTTTTAAAAATACATATTTTTATTGATTTCAGAGAGGGAGAGAAAGATAGAAACATCAATGATGAGACAGAATCACCAATCAACTGCCTCCTGCATGCGCCTCCCACTTGGGATTGAGCCCGCAACCTGGGTATATGCCCTGACCTGGAATCGAATCCTGACCTCTTGGTTTATAGGTTGATCACCTGAGCCAGGTGAGCCAAGCTACTTTTGTTTATTCTTGAAACTTCCCACAATAAACACTTTTTTTTTCATGTTAAGAATTGTTCAATCTATGTTGATAGTGCTTCATCATACTATTTTATTTTTCTCTGTGTTTATCTCATTTTCATAATATCAAGCGAAACATTTCCTTCCCAGGATAACCTGTGGCTAGCTGATGGGATCACCGCTCTCTTTACTGTCTCTTTATTGTCTACAGAACGGAGTGTAAGCGCCCTGTGGTGACAAACACAGGCCCTGGCGACTCGCCCTCTCTGCCTTCCTCTGCAGGCCTTGCCTTCAGGGCAATGCTGACATCCTTTGATTCCTCAGTACACGATGCTTAGCTTGTGTCCTGTTCCTTCTCACACGCTGTTCCTTCTCCCTGTACTGCTCTTCCCCTGCTGTACACCTGGTAAACAATTCGTTTTCCAAAACCCTCTTCTGGGCTTGCGTTCTCTAAAACCTCCTCTTCCCACCTCTCTCCCGCTCCTTAGCCAGTTTATATCTTGCCTCATTCCATAAATATCTGAGGCAGCGCCGAGGCAAATTACCACAAGACTCTTCCCCTGACATGTACACACATCCATCTTTCTGCAAATTCCACTGCGTTAGAATCATTTGATCAGAGGGCTGCAACCCACCACCACACACATGTCATGAATGCTTGATAAGTATTTATTAAGTCAAGCTGGCTCCTTTTTTACATTTTTTTAAATGATATTATAAAAGTTTTTAAAAATATATATTTTATTGATTTTTTACAGAGAAGAAGGGAGGGGGATAGAGAGTTAGAAACATCCATGAGCAAGAGACATCGATCAGCCACCTCCTGCACGACCCCTACTGGGGATGTGCCCGCAACCAAGGGACATGCCCTTGACCGGAATCGAACCTGGGACCCTTCAGTCTGCAGGCCGATGCTCTATCCACTGAGTCAAACCGGTTTCAGCTTGACTGATATTATAAAAAGAAGGAAAAGCTAAAATGAGGAAAGTCTATTCAATAACTAGAATAGTGTTTTTTCAATATTATGAACTTATTGGAAAGTATAGAACTTTTTTAAAATCAATAGCGAAAACAAAAGTCACCAAAACTGACTGAAGTTGTCACTAGAGATTTTGCTCCGTCTCAGAACACAACCAGAGTCTTCCCAAAGAGCAGATTATGCTATCTCCAGGCAGAGGATTGTTTTGAATAAATTGTCTTGCCTCATTCCATAAATATCTGAGGCAGCGCCTAGACAAATTACCACAAGACTCTTTCCCTGACATGTACACACATCCATCTTTCTACAAATTCCACTGCATTAGATCATTTGATCAGAGAGCTGCAACCCACCACCACGCACTAGACTATGATCATGCCATGAATGCTTGATAAGTGTTTATTAAGTCAAGCTTTGTTAATGTCATATAGAGATATTCCACATTTGGTGGAACTCCTGGAAGGAAGCTGGCATTTCGAAGGAAGTAAAGCACCAGTTAATAACATGAGTAACATTGACAGATTCTCTCCATAGATTTTAGTGATTATTTTAGTAATTATCTTATTTCTCTTTTCCTTTTACTTTACTTTAAAAAAATGTATTCATGCATGTCGAAACCGGTTTGGCTCATTGGATAGAGCATCGGCCTGTGGACTGAAGGGTCCCAGGTTCGATTCCGGTTAAGGGCATGTACCTTGGTTGCGGGCACATCCCCAGTAAGAGGTGTACAGGAGGCAGCTGATCGATGTCTCTCTCTCATCAATGTTTCTAACTCTCTATCCCTGTCCCTTTCTCTCTGTAAAAAATGAATAAAATATGTATTTTTTAAATGTATTCATGCAAATAGCTTAGAGTCAAATAAGAATGTAAATCGCCTGCCTAGCTCTCTTTTTTGACTTTTTCACTTCTGCCTGTTACCCTTTTCTGCCTCACTCCAGCATCTCCTTTCTAGTCTTCTAACCATTTCTTTATTTTATTTTTGGCATTTCTGGCATTGCCATATATAATATGCTTATCTAGCTCTTTCTTGATTTTTTCACTTGAGGCATGATTTTTTTAATATTCCCATAAGAAATGCAAGACTTTCTCACACACAACCTCTGTTTTAACCACATACATAAGCAAACTTTCTGATCCTCATTTTTCCTAGCAGAGTGTAATTGAGGTTAGATCAATAGTCAGTGGTTACACTACAATGACTGTATAAACAGTGCTGACTACATGTCCCAGCCAAAGAGTAGATTTCCTTTCCTTCACAACTTCTGATATTCTGTAGTTAAAAATAGAAGAGTTTTTTTTTACATTCTTATCACTAATCCCCACACTTTTCTTCCACTTGTATAAATAAATCTCCTCTCAACAATCTTCAGACACTTTACGTTTTCTATCAATTTATTTTCTTTTTAAAAATATAGTTTCATTGATTCCAGAGAGGAAAGGAAGGAGAGAGAGATTAAAAAAACAGCAATGATGTGCATGCCTCGCACTGGGGATTGAGCCTGTAACTCGGGCATGTGCCCTGACCAGAAATTGAACCATGACCTTCTGGATCATCGATCGTCACTCAACCACGGAACCGGTTTGGCTCCATTTATCTTCTTAAAAAAAGTCTTTCCCAAGCTTTCTGATGATGTCTCCTTGCTTAACTACTACCGTGAGAAAAAGAAAAGCTGACTCAAAATGTAAAATGGGGTTTTGATAGCGCCATGAATGGTAACGCAGGAAGGAAGAGAAGGATGCTCACCAGCAAGTGGTTGGGTATATACAAATCTTGGTTCCTTCATCCATCAAAATTATAGTTATTTTTGCCATGAATACAGTGTAAAACTCTCTCCAAAAATTGCCCCGCGGCTGGTAGGGGAAGAGGAGCCTGTGACACTCAGGTAGAGGAACTAAGATATTTTTTATACAGCATCAGAGGGGAGGGTGGACCTTACAGTTATGAATGAGCAAATTTCAAAGGCTGTGTGTTAGTTACCTTTTGCTGTGTAACAAACCACCCCTTAATATAGTGGCTCATCATAACAGTTTATTACCTCACGTTTTCTGTAGGTCAGAAACTTAGGAACAGCTAAGCTGGGTGTTTCTGGTTGAGATTTTCTCTCAAGGCTGCAATCAAGGTGTCAATAGAGTCTGCAGCCGTCGGAAGACTGGAGGAGAGCTGGAAGATGGAATTTCAAGTCCAGCCCCCAACACAATTGTTGGCAGGATGCGTCAGTTTCTCACCACAGGGCTGCTTAATGAGCTTCACAACCTGGCAGGAGAGAGAGAGAGAGAGAGAGAGAGAGAGAGAGAGAGAGAGAGAGAGAGAGAGAAGACTGCAACACCTCTTAGGACATAGGCTCTGAACACACATATTATCCCTTCTGCTTTTTCATCTATTCATTAGAAATGAATAACTGAGGCCAGCACACAATCAAGGGAGGGAATTAACGTCTGTCCTTGGAAGGAATGCCTTTCCAAGAATCGTAGACATGTTTTAAAACCTTCACACGCTATCGAAAAGAGGTTGAATTATTCCTAATAAGTTTAAATGGCTGAATCTCAAATGGGAGTGGGAATATAGAGGAACCGGAATGAAGGTTTAGGTCTAAAAAAATAAAATAACTACTCGTTACAGCTACAGAGGGGGGGGGGGGAGTTAGGCAGCTGCTAGCTGGGATAAATGTGCTTATGAAGCTGGAAAGATTGTGAAATTCTGTTGGTATGAACAGTGGCGAGAAGTTTTAAAGTTAAAGAATGTGACCTCGTTAAAGTTAGTCTTTTTGGTGGCATAGGAACTGAATAGGAACAGTTGTCTCATCAAGAAAACTTGAGAAGAGCTGGGAGCTAGGAAAGGGGTTAGGAATGTTTTGAGTTGTAAGAGGAAAAACATATGCTTTTTATTTTATGCACTGCCCTCTCTCCACTTGCTTTTACTTATCGTTAAAGATGCCTGCACACATGATTGTCTGGTCTCCATGAAATGAATTACGGTTTAACAAATCCCCTACGTACCTATCAGCGTGCTTCGCCATTGAAATAAGTTGACCATGAAATAGTTTGACCATGTCTCAAACCTGAGTTTATTCAAGTTGCTGCTTTGGGGTAGACTATGTAACTCAAGGATATTCTGAAGTAAGTCAAACAACAGTTGATTTCCATCTGTCTCTGATTATCTGAAGTACTGTTTCCCAAACCGTGTTCTGTGGTGAGTACTCTATGAAAAACACAACCTTTTGTCTTTTAAATTTTGTTTCTTTATTATATATGCAAGAAAAATGTTAAATATATTTATATAATTGTAGTTCTTATCTACACTAATAAAAGAGAACCGTGCAAATTAACCATCATCCTGCTACACCCACAAGCCACACCCACCAGCCAATCAGGAGTGGGGATGCAAATTAACCCAACCAAGATGGCGGCTGGCCATGGAGCTGGAACAAGCAGGAGGCGTGGGTTGCCCTGGCAATGGAGGAAGCCAAGATGTGTGGTCAACTGCTACAGTGAGTTTGAGAGGCCAAGTCACAAGGGTTCAGAGAAGGAAGATGTTCCTGTGGACTGCTGTAGCTGGGAAATGCATTGAATAGGGTGTATGACTGAGATCAGCTTAAATGATGAAAAATTTCCTTCTAAAGAGACCCTATAGAGTGCCCTTCCCCTCCCATGATGTAAGGACCCAACAAGAAACCAGCCATTTATGAACCAAGAAATGGGCCTCACCAGACATAGAATCTGCTGGTGTCTTGATCTTGGACTTCCAGCCTCCAGAATTGTGAGAAATAAGTTTCTGTTGTTCATAAGCACCAAAGTCGTAAGTATACTTTGTTTTATCCATCAACAGTCGCCAAGTTTCTGAATGAGATGAGAAAGGTTGGGGTCGCTCAGGGCATCTTTACCTTCTCTGCTTCTAAGGACACAGAGGCTACAAAAGAAAAATCTCCAATAAATACAGCCACACAGCCACTTTGTACCACATGATCCAGAGAGGATCAGCCCCTCGCTTCAGTTCTGCTTTCACTGACCATGTGACCTTGGTCTGGTAAGGTAACCTCTCGTCTTCAGTTCCTCATTTGTAAGTGTGAGTGATGTGCTGCACGGGTACCCCACAAACACATGAAAATGAAACGGGGTGAAAGATACAAAACTGCTTTGTTGACAGTGTAAGGGTTCTTCTTAATCTATATAATTATATGTAGAGAGATATATAGATCTATATATGTAAAAGCCCAGCAACCATTATGGCGGAACTGCTAGAAAGCCCAGAATGACCGGTTGCTATGATGAGCACTGACCACCAGGGGGCAGATGCTCAATGCAGCACCACTCAGCCAGAAGCCAGGCTCACAGCTGGTGAGCACAGCGGTGGTAGCAGGAGCCTCTCCCGCCTCCATGGCAGCGCTAAGGAGCAGTAAAGAGCGAGCAGCAGCAGGTGGTAAGGAGTGAGCAGGAGGGAGGTAAGGAGCGAGTAGGTGGGCAGTTAGGAACAGGGGTCCTGGGTTGTGAGAGGGACATCCGACTGTCGCTTTAGGCCTGATCAGGTCTAAACCAGCAGTCGGACATCCCCTGAGGGGTCCCAGATGGTGAGAGGGCACAGGCCAGGCTGAAGGACACCCCCCCCCAACCCCCTCACACACACACACCTGCATGAATTTCGTGCATCGGGTCTCTAGTCTTTTGTAAAACCACAGTTAATATTTATTATACATTATCAAAACATCAAAAGGTCAGAAGGGCGTGAGGTTTGAAAAATAATCCCCTTCCTCTTTCTTAGTCTCCAGAATTGATCAACTTTGACAATTCAATGCTTATCTTTATAGATATGTGTGTGCCTGTGAATTTTTGTTTAACAAAAAGGGATCATAGTATACTAATCAGAATTCTATGCAGTAATTTTTATGAGGAAAATTGTTACATATGTATATGGGACAACAATATTTTCCTTGACAGTTTTTTGGTTTTTTTGTTTTTAATTTATTTTGTTGATTTTTTTACAGAGAGGAAGGAGAGGAACAGAGAGTTAGAAACATCCATGAGAGAGAAACATCGATCAGCTGCCTCTTGCACGCCCCCCACTGGAAATGTGCCCACAGCCAAGGTACATGCCCTTGACCAGAATCAAACCTGGGACCCTTAATTAATTAAGACTGGTCAAGAGCACATGGAGCATAGATCAACAAAGTGGAGACAATGTAAAACTATTGAAGATGTACCTATAAATGGTAGACCAGAAAAAAAAAAAGGAAAGAATATACAAAAGAATTTAAGAAGTGAAATAAAGGAAGCAAAAATGAAAGTCGATGTGATATGACTTTCAAAACTATTCATTAGGGAATAGAAAAAAACTGATCCCGCAGTTTCTGTTGCCAACTGCCTTGTTGTACATGACTCTCAACCACGGGATATTCAGCCCTGCTGACGAGTGTTTTTAATGGGCTCTGTGACAAATAGCAGGTAGAAGCTGGTACAAGCCCCCCACTGGGGATGTGCTGCAGCCAAGGCACACGCCCCCAACCTGGGACCCTTCAGTCTGCAGGCCGACGTTCTGTCCACTGTGCCAAACCAGTTTCTGCACATACCATTTTTTAAAAAATGCACCAACAGCCATGAATTTGTGGAATGGACAAAAATGACAATCGAATGTCCCCTGAAAAATCCTGACATCCTCAAGCAACATAACTTACTTATACATAATCTTCTACTCCATAAGTCCTCGTATCCTTTCCATCCACACATCCTGGCATGTCTATGTTCAAAATCTACCTGGAATCTATCTAATTTTTCTCCCTTCATCCCTATCAATCCAGTTCAAGTTCATTCCCGCCTGTTCCCGCTGTGGCGGCCTCCTGACCAGTCTCTCCACTCCCATCTTGTCTCTCCCTCTTCCCCGGGGCCATTCCTATTTTCCACAAGAAAAGCAGATCAGTATTTCTAAAATGCTCCTAGAATGAACCTGGAATCTTCTGTATGATCTGTCCCTCGCTCATTTTTCCAGTTACCTGGAAGGCTCCACCTCGGCTAAGATCTTTGTCCCCTCAGCCTTTGCACATGCTGTCCCTGCACACGGAAAGGCTTTTTACTCCACAGAGTTCCGTTTCTCACAGGTTTCCTCCTCCCCCGCCTCCCCGAATCCACTTAGGCCACAATTTGCGTTTCGACGTTGGTTTGTGTGGTACGGATTTTCTCTGACTTCCCCGTTTTGTTGAAGCTGTGTAATGACTCTGTGGAGGTTCATAATACCCTCCTCTCTGTGCCTATTGGAAATGTACCATCAGAAACAGCTTTAAAGTTTTCCTCTAATCCTACGCACTTGTCTGCGATTACCCTCAATTAGCTTTTCAAATTTCGTATTTAAACCATGTTACTTTCCTTTGCAGGAAAAAAATTTTGTATTTTTGCTCAGACACATAAAATGCCAGCATTTTAAAGTTCCTAACAGGGTGCTGCCTGCGAGAAAGTGAACTTGAAATCGATATCCTGTCGCCGAAAAGAAAGATCTGAAGTTCAATTGTGTGTTTATTCACGGTTTTTTTTTTGCTACTAAATAAAGTCTTATATTTGAAAGTGGCAATATTATTCACCATAAAGGATGCTAGAACTGTTGTTCTAGTTCCAGTTTCTCACTTTCTGTGACACGTTTAACCTCACTTCCTTTTTTAAAAATAATTAATATCATAAAGAGGTAAAATCACACATTTTTATTTCAGATTTGAAATTCCATACTTCCATAATTTGAAAGACCAAAGTAAAAAAAAAACACCATAGCAATAACAATGTGTATATATATATATATATATATATATATATATATGTGTATATATATATATATATTTCAATATATTTTATTGATTTTTTTACAGAGAGGAAGGGAGAGGGATAGAGAGCCAGAAACATCCATCAGCCACCTCCTGCACGCCCCTTCCTGAGGCTGTGCCCGCAACCAAGGTACATGCCTTGGACCGGAATCAAACCCGGGACCCTTCAGTCTGCAGGCTGACGCTCTATCCACTGAGCCACACCGGCTTCGGCAAGAGCAATGTGTGTGTGTGTGTATGTGTATATATATATATTTTTTTATTTTTTTTTTAAACGAAGTAATAATGCAAAAGGACCCTTTTTAAGAAGGCATTCACGGGGTCATAGCGCATCGGTGGCGTTGATGTCGTGCGCGTCCACGAAGCCCAGCACGGGCAGCAGCGCGCCCCCGGCCCCGCGGCCGCTGCAGGGCGGCTCCTCCCCGCGGGCGTGCACGAAGCGGTGCAGCGTGCTGTAGAAGGGCTGCGCGGCGTCGAACGTGTACAGGGAGGAGACCTGCCACCAGGCGCCCGCGCTGGGCGTGCCGCCCGCCTGCGGCCGCGAGCCCGAGAAGAAGCAGCTCACGTTCTCCCGCGCCAGCGCCGTGGCGTGCTCCGTGGCCTGGCTCTTGAGCATCTTCTGCTCCTGCTCCACGTAGATCTTCCAGAAGCGCAGCTGCAGGAAGCTGACCGGGGAGACGCACCGCGTGACGCACACCAGCCCCAGGAAGAAGACGATGACGGCGGCCACCAGGATCCAGCCCAGCACCTAGGAAAACGCACCAAACCCTAATGTAGTCACGTGTTTGTTTTCTGACAAGTCATTATGAAATCCTCAGTGTGTGTGTGTGGGGGGGGGGGA
>PVJN01037526.1:0-20857 GCA_004026805.1 Lasiurus borealis | reverse complement strand
TATATTTCAAATTTTTGACTTGATTCTTGCCTTCCTCTAGTCTGCTATTAGGGCTCTGAATAACATTTTTTATTTCAGTCAGTGTATGTTTAAATTCTAGTTGGTCCTTTTCCATCTCTAGTTGGATCTTTTTCATCTCCTCTTGGGACTTGCTAACTTTATCCAACTTTTCTAGGATATTTTTGAAAAACCTTATAAGTGTGGTTTTGAACTCTATATCCAGTCGTTTGTTTTTCTCCATTTCTTTTGTTTGTGATCCCTTCCCTTGACTCGGCATTTTCACGATGCCAGGAGAATTTCTGTGTTGGATTCAGCCTTATGATACCAGACTTGCAAAACTGCAAAAGCCTCTCTGTTGAGCTTGGGATGGATGGAGTCTCAGGGCTTAAGGGACCGCCAGTTGGCCCTGCCCTCCACAGCCCCTGAGTCTCATGTGACTGGGTAATTGCTGGAGCAGTCCCTGTGAGCACGTGTGCTCTCTCACAGTGCCTCTAGACTGCTGCCCCTCCGGCTTCCCTGCGCTCTGGGACCATATGAGTCCGGGTCCCCAGGGTTTCACCCGAAACCAGGGTTTAGTGGAGTTAGAAATGGAACAATTGGGAGGGTCTGTCTCCCGCCCACTCATGAAAGCCAGCGCACAATCAGTAGTTGGTTCTCTGTGCACAGTGCCATGCGAGTCATCAGACCTCTGATCTTTTGTGACTCCCCTAAATTTCTGTGCACTTCTCCCTTTTCACAGTCCAAACTCCCCGAGTATGAGTTTCGGCTGGATCTGGGATTTAGTGTCGTAGGATAAGGGGTTCAATGCCGTTGGGAGTTTCTGTTTCCCTCCCACAAGAGAAAGCCAGCCAGGTTCTCCGGGACCCGCTCTCTCTACCCGCACGTCTGTGTACCTCAGCTTTTTGCAGCTCCTCTGGGTCTCTGTGAGCCCCTCTCTTTTCTTCTAGTTGTAGAATTTCCACTCAGCCAGTTTTCCTGTGGTTTTGGATGATGTTCGTTCTGTCTTTTAGTTGTAGTTTTGAAATTGTTGTGCGAAGCAGCAATGTAGGTGTTTACCTATGCCGCCATCTTGGATTCCTCCCTTTTTAAAAAATATATATATTTTTTATTGATTTTTTTACAGAGAGGAAGGGAGAGAGATAGAAAGTCAGAAACATCAATGAGAGAGAGACATTGATCAGCCGCCTCCTGCATGCCCCACAGTGGAGATGTGCCCGCAAGCAAGGTACATGCCCCCAACCAGAATCAAACCTGGGACCTTTCAGTCCGCAAGCCGACACTCTATCCACTGAGCCAAACCGGTCTCAGTTACAGTGCCCTTTTGAACATTGCTTTGGCGGAATTCAGTTAATGAGGGAAAATGAAGGAGCTGGAGGATCATGGAACCAGGTTCTTGTTCACTTGATGAGGGAGAACTGGAAGACTCTGGAAGGTGGCCTTGAAAAAATGCCCCCTACATCATGAGCTGGTGAGAGGCATTCCTTCCGCTCACTCAGTCAGCAGGTAAAGATGGGCCACACACTGGTCTCAACGCAGCAGACCCAGAGAGCCATCCTCAGACACCCTGGCAGCACAGGAGCCTGTTTCAGGAAAGGGGAGGTAACAGTGGTAAAGGTTAGTTCTGCTTCGGAGGTCATTAATTTTCTAGAAAGACAGCCAGGTTCCCTTACTGTGAATTTGCACAGCCTATGCTTTCTGCGTGCTGTTTTTCATGAGGGGAGAGACAGTTTAACCAGCTGGTGTTAGGAATTAAAATCCCTGGTATTCTCCTGGAGTGCGTGAGCAAAGCAGCTTCTGGAAAGGCTTTGTGTAAGCACTGGGTCCCAGGCTTTTTCACGGACAGGGGTCTCTTTAGCCTTGTCCTCCCATCTACCAAATGCTTGCGTGTTTTTTCCCCCTACCAGACTTTATTTATTAAAAAATAATTCTTTTTCATTATTTTAACCAAATACACAAATGTACCATTATTAGCTTCTGACTGTCCCAAAGTTAGCTAGACCAGTGGCCGGCAAACTGCGGCTTGCAAGCCGCCACGGTTTGCTGCTCTGTTGTCTAATGAGTTTGCTGACCACTGTACCTCTTTGCACACAATTGCCTAGACTACCTTGAATTGTATCAAAAGAGCCAAAGCTAAGGACCTGACATTTTTATTAGTTAGTATTCCCCATGGCAACTAAAAGGATGATTTCTGGCTGGCTTTTGAAAATGCTGAAAGATGCTGAAGGGCCTGAATAATGAAGCCTTAGTATATGTTAGCTATCATCATCATCATCATCATCATCATCATCATCATCACTATCGTAGCTTCCAGGAAGCTGTGAATACCACAGCTTAAGATCACAATCCATTCATAGATGGTAACAATGACGATGATGATAATGGAGATTCATAATACCTCACTCTGAGGGCATTCTTTCACACGCTTTATAAGCGTGCTCTCATTTAGAGAAGTGTTGCTATTATGAGAGAAGTGTTGCTATTATCCCCCCACTTTGCAGGCGAGGAATGAACTGGGGAAGTAACTCACCCATCACTAGTAAGTGTAGTGTTAGAGCTGAGGTTTGAGAGCAATGGGGTGGTCTCGCTGTCGTGCAAGTCAAAGGGTCTTCTCAATCTGAATCCTCAAAGAACCATCAGTTACATTCATTTGTGGCTTTATGTCTTTGATCTTCTTCATATATTGCATGCATTCTAAAAGAAAAACTTCACATATGCTTATGTGGCTCTTCATAGGGAATCATAGGCATTTGGCTACATTTGAATATACTTTTCTATATTCAGGTGATTGCACGTATGACTTCCTCATGGTGAGTTCTTCAGAGCAGCCACCACCTCTGATCCCTCTAGGCTTGGCACAAAGAGGTGCTCTGCTCATGGAGAAGACGATGGCATAAACTTCCTGATGAACTGAACTTTCCTCCCTCTATCTCTCCCTGCCCCCAAACCTTTTTTTTGCATTCATATTGAATGGTTTCTTCAAAGGACATACATACTACGTTTCACCCTCTTAAACATGTCCTGCTGTTTTGCCTGCTTGCAGGGGGTGACTCAGAGCTCACCTGGCTCACCTTATCTGTCTCTCTCTCTCTCTCTCTCTTTTTCTCCTACCTAAATGGTGTCAGGTGATCCAGTAAATTCTGGCGTTTGGTTTGAGTCTCCATGATAACAACAAGTAAACCCAATGGTTAGCCCAGAAGTTGTTCCCACAGGCCATAGGCATTCCTGAGAATTTGGTCAAGTAGTGAGAGGTAGTAGACAAAGATTTGGGATTGTAACAGAAATCTCCTGAACCCAATCTATCTATCTATCTATCTATCTATCTATCCATCCATATCTATATATCTATATGTCTATATGTCTATATGTCTATATGTCTATATATCTATATATCTATATCTATATATCTATATATCTATATATCTATATATCTATATATCTATATATCTATATCTATATATCTATATATCTATATATCTATATATAAAGCCTAAATGACCAGCCTGCCAGCTGACTGGCCAACTGGCCAGTAACTATGATGCGCACTGACCTCCAGGGGGCAGACGCTCAAAGCAGGAGCTGCCAAGCTGCAGTCACTTGGTAATGGCAGTTCTCAGAGACGCACCCAGAACCAGAGAGGAGAGAGCCCGATTCTGAGGTGTGTCACCTGAGAACTGCATCTCGAAATCCAGGACTCTTTGGGGGTGTTGGAGAGCCAGTTTTGGCCCGATCCCCACAGGCCAGGCCGAGGGAATCCCCCACTGGTGCACTGGGCCTCTAGTGGAATAGGAAATGGGGAATCTATTTTATGAGTGTGGGATTGCTTTGTAAACTCCAAGAGCAGGACCGTAGCCAGTCTTAGAAAGCCTGGAACCACTAGCCTTCAAGATCCCTCTCCAGCTTTGATCTCTGCTTTCTTTCCTCCTCAGACCAACTATCTCTGCTACTCTGAGTACAAGGTGGTCAGAAGAGGGCTGCCTCAGTGCTAACAAGCGGCTGGAGAGACTGGCCTTTCTCCATCCCATGCCAAAGTCCCAGGGAAGGAGCTTTGATTGGCTAGCCAGGGTCAGGTGATCAGCCCTGGTTCAAGGTGAAGGGATCATTTTAAATATGACAGCTGGAGTGCACAAGAGTAGAAGCTGGGGGCAGTTAGGGATATCCCTGTTTTCAGAGTTGATGGCTCACTCTACTTTCCTGAGGCTGCTCTCTCCCCTGAATGTCCCAAGACTCTATGGTAGACCACAGACTCGCCGGCCTCCTGCCATTCCTGACGCCAGGCGGTCAATCTTCCTGAGTCTGGGGTTCCTTCTGATGGTGCCATGCCCAGGCCAGGACCTAGATGGGCATCGAGACAAACTGTGGGTCATCCTTGAGAACAAGAAGCAGGGTTGGCGGTCAAGCTTGGATTGTCCGAAGGTGGTCTGGTTCTCTGCGAACTCCAGGAAGAAACTGGTGTTTGGTAATGGGGACTGCATGCCAGGGGCCGGAAGGCAAGTGCACAGCAAACCTGGGTCCTCAGCAGGGCAGAGTGAGGGGGTAAACCACTGGGGCACGTGCCACACATTGCTTTGGCTCCTACATCTGAGAGTTCACAGACCAGTGCTTCATGTGTTCCTATTTGCACTTAGGGTTCCATAAGTTTATTCTGTGTGCTTTTATTAATTTAAAAAATTTCATAGACATTTATTTTTAAATATTTATTTAGTTAGTTCATCCTCAACTGGGGGTATTTTTTCCACTGCTTTTTCAGAGCGAGTGGAATGGAGGGAGGGTGAGGGAGGAGAGAAATATCTATATGAGAGAAACACAGACTGGTTGCTCTTGCACACCTCCTAACTGGGGCTGGGGATCGAACCTGAAACCCAGGTATGTGTCCTTGACCAGGAATCGAACCCATGACCCTTTGGTATCCAGGTTGACGCTCCAACCACTGAGCCAAGCTGGCCAGGGCTATTTGTAAATTGTTGTAGAATTTAAAAAATAACTTTAGAAATATGGAAGCCTGCAAGAAAGAAAGAAAGAAAGAAAGAAAGAAAGAAAGAAAGAAAGAAAGAAAGAAAGAAAGAAAGAAAGAAAAAAAGAAAGAAAGAAAGAAAGAAAGAAAGAAAGAAAGAAAGAGAAAGAAAGAAAAAAGAAAGAAAAAAGAAAAGAAAGCAAAAACCACTTATAAACTAATCACTGGGAACATATTAGGGTAAATCCTTTAGTGTTGTTTATTTTGTGTTTTTTTTTTAACGAACAGATTTGGAGGGGAGATAAAAATAGGAAGGTACATACATATTCAATAAGTTGTTTTCAATCAGAAAACCTGATTTTCTATTCCACAAAGCAAGGGGCTCTCTCTCATGTTACACATGGTTTTCAACAACATGGGGTTCGCCAAAACATCCAACTGCAAGGGTGGATGGAGGGTGAGAAAAATACCAGCTGCATTCATTGGCTCCCAGTGGAGCCCTGAGTAGCTGCAGGCCCTCCGTGGCTTATCTTTGTTTCTGATAAAATTATGGAACACCTTCCTCACAGTGCCCTCATGCCCACTCTCACAGCTGGCCCAAGGGCAGCAGGCCCTTCTCCTGCATGTTTCCAGGGCCTCATGGGCCAGCCATGCTGCATGGACTCGCTGAGGTCACCCCAGCTGGGTGGTTCCAAGGGGCTCATACACAGTACACAGCCGCTAGCAGGCTTCTTGCACCCCTGCCGTTCTCTGCCCAGGGCTGCTCATCAGTGTCGGCTGTCAGTTACGGCCCCTCCTCTCTTCTGCTTTGCAGGCTCTCTCCCAGGAGTTCCAGAGGGAGCCACTCTGGAGCTGACCTGCCACAGAAAATCAGGTAAAATCAACAACCAAAAGCATAACCCTTTTCCAACCAAGCAGGTGAAAGCTCATTTTTGCCACAATTCTATGAGGCAGGTAGCATTACCCCTATTTTTTAGACGGGGAAACTGAGCCTAGAGCAACTTAGGGCCATTCAGCTGGTAAGAGAGATTTAAACCCAGGACTGGACTGAATCCAGTGTCACACTCTGTCCTCTACTCACTTTCTCAGGAACTAGAGGTGAGAGGAGTTCAGAGCAGGTAAAATGTCTGGAAATGACCGAGGGTCAGAGTGGATCTAGCCAGTGGTCCTTCCTCACCTGAGGCCTGGGGCTGGGCTCCTGGCATAAGAATCTCCTGCTCAGCCATCATGGCTCACTCGTTGAGCATTAACTTATGAACCAGGAGGTCACATGACCAGTCAGGGCACATGCCTGGGTTTCCGGCTTGATGCCCAGTGGGGGGCATGCAGAAGGCAGCCAATCAATGATCCTCTCTCATCATTGATGTTTCTGTCTGCCTCTCCCTCTCCCTTCCTCTCTGAAATCAATCAACTCTCTCTCTCTCTCTCTCTCTCTCTCTCTCTCTCTCTCTCTCTCTCTCAAGAATCTCCTTTAAAGAATTTCTTAGAAGTATAGATTCAGAGCTCATCTTCGGTGGGAGTTGGGAACGTATCTTTATGGAGCTTTCCAAATGACTTGGGAGCACAGCCAGGCTTGGGAAGTGCTGATGAAATAGCAACAAGTTCTCATTGTTTTCCAGGCACCGTGTGTCTCCATAGATAAGTGAAGAACAACAAACCGATGAGGGATGTGCTATTATCATCCTCAGGGAGAGAGATAGGGAGAACGGGGCCCAGAGAGGTTAAGAAGTTTACCCGAAGTCACACAGCTTGAAAGCGGGAAAGAGGGCTTTGGTCATGGTCAGTGTTTGTGCTCCTATGCCACCTTCACCTACCGCCTGCAGCCAGGACACCTCCCTGCTCTGCTCCACATTCAGATCCGCCATTGCTTACCCTGCCCCGGCTATCACAGCATCAGAAAATGAAAATCTGATTGCACCCGGGAGGCAAAGAGGAGGAGCAGTTAGTATTTCTCTTCGGCAGTTTGGCCGCCTTGGCTTTCTTCTTGGAGCATGACACATAACAGGGGCACATGACACAGATGACCAGAGTTGAAGCTAGTCCAGGAGACAGCAGACCACACCCACACATGTTGTCTTTGGAATCAAATGGCACACCCCTTCCTCTGGGAGCAGAGCCTGGTGGAAGGAGCAGGGTGTGTAGAAGAGCTTTCTGCGCGCCCTGGTTCCTTCCTTTGTGAGTTATTTTGTTTTTGTTATTTTGGGACAACTCCATGATCTTGCCCCCCTTCCTTGCTTGTCCACCACCAGCCTTCTGTTCTAGGTTGACCTTGAACCGCAAAACTGCTGTCCACGTGGACCGGGGCCGACATCGCACGTCCATCTGCCAGGACCCCGGCGTCCAAACTCCGAGACATGGCGACTGATGGCAGCAAGGTGGCTGATGGACAGATCTCCACGGAGGTTAGCGAGATTCCCATGGGCGCTGACAAGCCCAAAACCCTGGTGGTCAAAGTGCAGAAGAAGGCAGCGGACCTTCCGGACCGGGACACATGGAAGGGCCGTTTCGACTTCCTCATGTCCTGCGTGGGCTATGCAATTGGCCTGGGCAACGTCTGGAGATTCCCCTATCTCTGCGGAAAAAACGGCGGCGGTAGGTGCTGGCCTGGCCACCTTCCCTCTGGGCTTGGACCCCACAGAAATATTCCACTTAGACCTTTTCTGGGGCAACCCTTAGTGGAAGGGGTCCCCTAAAGACTCCAGAGGCCCCTCTTCCTATTTCTTGTCCTTTGACAGAAGGATTCTGTAGAACCACAATTCCTCTGTCAAGGATCTAAAAGTTCGCCTCTTCATTTGCAAAGTGTGGCTCATGTGTTTTGAGCAGGAATGTCCTTGGGCTTTGGCTGTGGGTGTTGCTTTTGAGGCAGGGTGTACAGAAATCATGCCAGAGACCCCAGAATGCCCTGTGTGATGCTCTCTCTGCCCGGGGCTTCTCCAAAGCCATAGGCCATGAGCATCTCTCTTCTCGACTCCGCAGGGGCCTTCCTGATCCCCTACTTCCTGACGCTCATCTTTGCGGGGGTCCCACTCTTCCTGCTGGAATGCTCCCTAGGCCAGTACACATCCATCGGGGGCCTGGGGGTGTGGAAGCTGGCCCCCATGTTCAAAGGTAAGTCTGCAGAGTGGGGCCGTGGGTCGTGGCGATGATCTTGCCCACAGGATGATGGCAAAGCCAGGGCCTTCCCAATATGCTTGACCCCTCTGGACAGAAGGGGCTGCTCAGTCACATCTGAGCAGAGAGGAGCCATTAAGGGGCCAGGAAACAGATGACCACGCTGGCCAAAACCTAGGGTGGTAGAGAGGAGGACCCAGTCTGGAGGCCCCATATTCACATCTGCCTGCCCTGTTTTGTGCGCTCATTTCCCTGGCATGTGCTGGGTGCGACAGTCTTGGCTCCCTTGCTCAGTGCTGACAGATACTCAGGTGAATCATGCTTTCCTGCAGGTCCAGGCCCAGCCCCAGCCCCACCTTCAGCCGGGCTGTATGGGGGCCCCAGACACCAGGCCTGGCTCCCTCACTTGCAGGATGCATGTGACCTTAGCCAAAATCCTGCCTCTCTCCAAGGTCGAGTGAGATTGTAGGCATTGTGGGAAATGATAACAGTGACATGCACTGGGGCAATTGTGTCTGTTAAACGAGTATCACGCGGGTGTGTTCCCTCCCAGGAGTGGGCCTTGCCGCCGCTGTGCTGTCCTTCTGGCTGAACATCTACTACATCGTCATCATCTCCTGGGCTATCTACTACCTGTACAATTCCTTCACCACGGTGAGTGCCCTCCACCCGCTCCTTGAGAAGGAGCCAGACTCAGAGTCCACCTTCCATCCGGTAGGACCACAATTCTGCTGACAGAGCCGTTCCTCCAGCAGCAGGGGGTGAGGTGGTCTTCAGCAGCCCTTGTCTCTCCACAATTATAGCCCCGTGACCTGAGCCTCTGTTCTGGGCCAGGCCCTCTGTGGGGTAACATCTAAGCCTCATGACACCCCTCTAAGATAGGTATTGTTAACCCATTTAATATGAACCCAGGTTCAAACCCTGACCCTACCATATACCAGCTGTGAGACTTAACCTCTCTGAGCCGCAGTGCCCTCCTAAAGTTGTGAGAATTGCAGTGTTAAAGTGCGTGTAGTGCTTTGGTCTGTGCCTGGTAAGCACGGTAAGTAATCACTGTCAGTATCAATGTGCACCGGCTCAAAGTGGCATAGCTTGGAAGTGGTCCCGGATGGACACACAGAACCTTATGGTGCAGTTTGGAAAGCTCATTGTCTGAGTGAAAACTTGCGGTTCAGATATCAGCAATGACACTTAGGTGCTGTGTGATCTTGAGCAAGTTGCTGTCCCTCTCTGATCTCTAAAATGGGGCTCACAGTAGGACTTGAATTCAGGAGCTGTTGGGAAGGGGAGGTGAGAAAACGGCTGTGAGGAGGCTCAGGGGACGGTCAGGATGGACAGGGTGTGCTAGGATCACTGTTGCCAACGCCTATGGCTCAACGGGGTTTGTCTGTGTCACTGTGTCTTTGCAGACATTGCCATGGAAACATTGTGACAACCACTGGAACACAGAGCGCTGCTTCTCCAACTATAGCATTGCCAACACCACGAACATGACCAGCGCTGTGATGGAGTTCTGGGAGTGAGTGCAGGGTTATCCGTGGTGGGTGGCACGTCAGCCAGAGCCAGCAGGTACAGAGGCACCTCAGAAGGCTGGTGGAAGACATGGGTGAAGGACTATTTGTGGAGATGTGGGCAGGGTTAAGGAGCCCCAGGAAAGGGTGAAAACCCTTCTCTCCCCTAGAAAAAGCTAGTCCTTGGAAGAGCCATTAGATCTGGCTAGACTTTGGTAGAGAAACCCAGCTGCAGACAGAGCCACAGGTAGCAGGGAGAACACATCCCAGCATCACTCTCCTCCCACCCGCTTCTGCTATTGGTCAAACCCAGAAGAAGGCAGAAGGCAAGGGAACTGGCAATAGAGCCATAGCTTTCAGCCTCCAGGGCAAGAGCAGGGTGGAGAAGGGTAGACAATGGCCAATGGAGAGAAATGACCATCCTAGGCTGAAAAGAATCACTAGGAGAGGCCAATAAAGTCCCAATTCATTCTGAAAACCAGTCCTGAGTCACTTAGAATAAAGACACACACACACACACACACACACACACACACACTCGCTCGGGCACACACACCGTCTATAGTGAAGGCCATGCTGATTGTTTCATCATAGAAGATGCAAACTAGGAGCATTCATTTTTTCAAAATGAGGTCCTGAGACCCAAATCTCTTTGGCATTAAGGCAGCATCTGTGCTGGGCAGCTGGGTGGGGTCTACCTGGAAGTTTCCACTGCACTTTGGATAAGCTGCCAAGAGGAGCCGTCTCGGGGGGTGTCAGAACACGTGAAATGTGCTTGGCCATGCTGTCTCCTTACGAATAAATATCAGATTCTACTCTGGCTGGTTCTGCTTTCAGGCATCTCCCACATACAGTTGTCTCCCACATGTGCAGGCTTTTCATTCAATCATTGATTCAATAAACATTTCTTGAGCACCTACTATGTGCCAATCTGGTTAGAGATGTAGATAAGTAAACAAGCAGTGGCAACACCAAGTGACCAGCACTAAAAGGAGGGACATGGAAGGCAGTGGGGGCCCCAAGGAGGCGCCTGGACCAACCTGGGTGGGGAATGACATCTAAGGTTGAAAAGCATTGTCGGGGATACGGGTGTTGGAGAGTATGCATGAAGGCATGGAGGCAGGTGAGAGCAAGCCAGCTGGAGTGAGGGGATGACAAGTAGTCCAGTCTTAGGAGAGTTTGTGGGGTCTGTGGTGAGAGCCAAGACTAGGGAGAAGCAGGGGCCAGCTCATCACAGCTGGCAAGAGCCACCTGGGCTTCCTTCTGAGAACAGTAAGAAGCTATTCGTTGCAGAACTTTAAGCGGAGGAGTGACACAACCAGACTTGTGATTAGAAGGATCTCTGGGGACTGGAGAGGGGACCGAAAGGAGGTGAAAGTAGGGATGCTGTGAGGAGACCTCAGCCATCTAGGTGAGCGATAATGGAGGCTGAATTAAGGCACTGGCAGGTCCGCACTTTCTACCGATTAGTATAATGGGCCCCACAGTCCCCACCCAGCTCTTAGATCTCCGTGACCACAGAGGTCAGCACGGTCACAGTGGAAGATATTACCTGTGTGCACACACTGGCCCAGCTCCAGGGTCAGTTCAGCCCCCCGTGACTTTCGCCTCCCTCCTGTTCCGTCAGGCGTAACATGCATCAGATGACAGACGGGCTGGATAAGCCAGGTCAGATCCGCTGGCCTCTGGCCATCACCCTGGCCATCGCCTGGATCCTTGTGTATTTCTGTATCTGGAAGGGTGTTGGCTGGACGGGAAAGGTAAGAGATGTGCACCGTGGGAACTAGAGAGGGATGCAGGGACCACCATCCTGGGCAAACAGTCTGTGCCTCCCAGGAACCTTTTCATCTTTAATTTAAGCAGGTCCCTTCATCAAGCTGTGCCTCAGTTTTCTTTCCTATAAAATGGGAATCACATTACCTACCTTTGGGGAGGTGTAAGGATTAAGAGAAATAATGCAAATCAGGCACTTAACATGGTGCCAGGCTCACATTAAGTCTCTTGAGATTAGCCTGGGCCTGGCAGAGCCACTGCAAAGCAGAGGGTAAATGTTGTTCATGAACTCTTAAACAAACTGTTCCTGAGCACCTAGTCTGTTCTATGCCTTGTCCTAGATGTGGCAGGTCCAGGGGTGACTATTCCACATCCCAGCTTTGAAGAGCAGCGGGGATGGATTGATGAATAGTTGAATACTCAGGCCTTGTATTCAAATAGACCTGAGTTCCCATCCCAACTGGGCCTTTGACTTGGCCCTATGCCCGTGGGCAAGTCATTCCACCTCTCTGAAACTTAGTTTCTTCCTCTAAAAATGGGGCTAATTCTATGCTTATCTGTTGGTTTGTTATGCAAATCAAATGAGCCCATGATTTTATGAGGCACTCTGCAGCTGGCAAGGGGAGTTATTGTTTTTGTTTTTATTATTGGGAAGGGCAGAGCCAGGCCAAGTTGGGTTGTGCAACCTGGAGACATGGGTAGAGAGCTTGCCAATCAAAGTGGGGGGAGGAAGACTGGCCTCAAACCTACATCTTACCCCCTTTAAGCCCCACCCCATGAGTCTGGGGACAGAAGATATCCAAGTCTCACTGGTGTTGGCCTGAAGGACTCAGGGCAAGTGTGTTCTCTGAGGTCATAAAGTAAGTGAGGGAGAGAAAGGGTTTAAACTGACTAAGGATGGAGATAAGGAGGTTCAGGCTGCCTAAGAAGCTGAATGAGCAAAACAGAACCTCACTGAATTCTACACTTGGGCATGGGCACAGCTGAAGAAAAACTGCCCCATTTAGTCTGGTGGGACTTTTGAACCCAACAGGTTCTCAAATTCAAGGCTGGTGTCAAAGCAGCTCTGCTCTGTCCCTGGGCTGCACAGGGAGGAGGAGGAGGCCACAGTTGTCTCCAGGCCTAGCTTTTAGAGCAGTGGTTCTCAACATGTGGGTCGCGACCCCTTTGGGGGTTGAACACTTTCACAGGGGTCGCCTAAGACCATCGGAAAACATAGGTATTTAGATTATAATTCATAACAATAGCAAAATTACATTTATGAAGTATGGCTGAGGGTCACCACAACATGAGGAACTGTATTAAAGGGTCGCAGCATTAGAAAGGTTGAGAACCACTGTTTTAGAGGCAGAGGAATGTAGGGGCCTAGTTCTCTGGTGCCTCGATGTGTGCTCTTGGGCAAGTCAGTTCACTTCTCTGAGCCTTAGTCTCCTCATCTGTGAAGTGGTCACAATTATGGAACCTTATAGGGTTGTTACAAAGACTTGAGGAGGATAATCTACACAGAGTGCATGAATTAACGTAGCAGACAATGAGAGTGCCTTCGGCTCACCAGCCCTTTAGCCCCACCCTCTCTCTCTTGCCTTTTGCTAGCCACAGCCTACTTAGCTCACATCCTGCCCACCCACCCTCCCAGACCGTGCCTTCCCTCTCAGGGACTCTATTACTGTCTGCTGCATCAATTCGTGCACTCTGTGCAGATTGTGTGATAATCTAGATTGAGTGCCTATCTGCAAGGTAGGTACTCAATACATGACATCAATTATAATCATTTTTGGGTGGTATCTAGAGTTCCTGCTACATTAGAAGACTGGCTACTTCTTGGGGACAGAGGTAGGGCCTACCTCACTACATCTTTTGAGTGAGCCAACCAGTCTATCAGTAAACATTCACTGAGCACTTACCTAACTCCGTGCTGAACGTGGAAGACACATTGAACTGCAAGACCTAGCAGTAAATATTAAGCATGTTGTATGTCCTCATACAACCAAACTTTCTGACTTGCAAGGTTGATTGTACCCATTTTCCAGACAAGAAAACATAGGTTTAGGGAGGATAAGTAATTGACCCACTATCACATAGCTTGTGGGTGATACAAATAATTCTGACTCCCCTTCTCCTAATTTCAAGTACAATGATTTTGCTATGGGATTGTGGCCTCCTTTCCTAACCCGGAAGAAACTCGGAGTCAACTCAGGGAGATGAAACTAACCCGAAGAATAATTTATCTGAGCATGACTCTAAGATATAAAGGTCATTGAACTTGAAAATTGCTCTCTCACACCACTGAGCAAAGAAATGTAATCTCCACTTTTTGATGATTAATTTGGCAAGAAGGTAATTTTTAAGATGATTATACCCAGGAAAGGTACTCTCTGTAATGCTGGACAAAGTTCAATTTCTGGAAGGTAATTAGGCAACATGGGTTAAAAGCCTTTGAAAAACTTATTCTTTTTTTTTTTCTCAGTAATTCTACTTCTAGAATATTTTCCAAAGACATATGTAATTTTTTTTAGTACAAGTTGCAATAATTTTTAGTATAATTTGCCTATTTTTGTAGACAAAATTATATATTCAGGGGAAATGACCTCAATGGATGGTAGAACCTCCTGAGGGACTATTTTGTATAATTTAAAAATTACATTGTTCCAAGACAGTAAAGCAATTTTTAGTAAATAAGAAACAAAGTTATATGTACTGTGTTGGTTTTTTTTAAAATTTTAAGCATGTTAAATGATAAGCCAAATACACCGTTTTGTAAGAAAATGTGATCATAGATGAAAAGGAAAGTCTCAAAAGGGGAACATTAAGACATTAACATCCATGCATTGGTGCATTTGTCTGGCATTTATCGAGTGTCCACTATATACCAAGGGCTGTTCCAGGCAGTAGGAAAGCAAAGACATGAACAAGACAAGCCCTGTCCTTCATGCAATTTACCTTTTAGAGGCAGTTGAAAGGAACTGGTGTGTTCATAATGTGATTTTTACGTGTTCCTGTCACCACATGTATTACTTTAATTTAAACAGAAATCAAAAAGTAGGAGGGATAGGGGAAGGGAAAATTTGGGCACTGAGCTGGTTGGTTCAGACTCCAAGGAGGAGCTGCAGAAAAGTGGTCAAGCAGAGCATGGTAGGAATTTAGGAAGGCTTCCTGGAGGAAGAGAACTAGAACCAAGCCCAGAACTACAGCAGGTATAGCTGTAGGTAAAGTCGGGAAGGAGGAGGCATAGGTATGCTGGAGGATGGGGAAGTGACCATATCATCCCACATCACCCACTTTCCTCCCAGGTGGTCTACTTCTCAGCCACATACCCCTACATCATGCTGATCATCCTGTTCTTTCGTGGAGTGACACTGCCGGGAGCCGGGGAGGGCATCCTCTTCTACATCACACCCAACTTCCACAAGCTGTCGGACTCTGAGGTGAGCCGTCCTCCTGGCCCCACGTACTCAGGCACCAGTTCGGGTAAGTGCACACCTGAGTGCTGAGCACAGGTGGCCAGCGTTAGGCTCCGTTATTGCAGCTCGCTGACCCTCCTCCATAACCGGGATGGCTGCCAGGAAGAGCTGGTTAGCACCTGTAAGTGGCCCTGCAGCTCGGCGGCTTTATGATGATAAGTGTTTATTTATTTTTTCTCTCATTCTGCCTGTAGGTGTGGCTGGATGCTGCTACTCAGATTTTCTTCTCCTACGGGCTGGGCCTAGGATCCTTGATCGCTCTTGGGAGCTACAACAGTTTCCACAACAACGTCTACAGGTGCCAATGCACCTCTCTGCGGCCACAGCACCCCCTCTGCGGCCACAGCCCTCCGGCTTTTCCCCTCTGTTAACTCCGTCTTTCTCAGAGCCAGTCCCTCTGGCCGCTCCTGGTTCCACTCTTTCCATGGGGTAGGGGTAGGGGGGTGGACCCACCAGCCCTTTAGCCCCACTGACAGGTACCCTATCCCCCTTGCTCTTTGCTAGCCACTGCCTACTAGCTCTCCATCCCGCCACCCACCCTCCCTGACTGTGCCTTTCCTCACAGGGACTCTATTATTGTCTGCTGCATCAATTCGTGCACCAGCATGTTTGCAGGATTTGTCATCTTCTCCATCGTGGGCTTCATGGCCCATGTCACCAAGAGGTCCATTGCTGATGTGGCGGCCTCAGGTCAGCACCGCACAGGACCGGGGCTCTGGAGAGGGAGGGGCTTGCGTTTGCGGTCGTATCACCACCTTCGCCCACTGGCGTGGAGGTCACTGTGTGCCAGGCAGCTTGCGGAGCATTTACGTGGACTGTACCCCTGGATCGTCCTGACACTGGGGAGCTAGGAAGGTGGTAGAACTTTGCGGTTGAGCCCAGACCTGGCTGAGGGCAGAGCCTGGCCATACTGGCACATCTAGCCCAATCCTGGGCATCGGGGGGGGCGAAGACTCACTCTTGCCCCAAGGATATAAACTTTGGTCCAACTCAAACATGTTCACCACCATGACTCAAAGCACCCACGTCCATGAATTTGTCCCAGTTCCAGAAATATTCTCATCAAGTGGCTGTGCCCCTTCTGCTCTCCACACAGATAGGTACGGGGTCCAAGGATAAACCTAGGCAAACCCTCTTCTGAACACACAGCAAACATGAGAACCTACTGTGTGTACAGCAGAGGCTCAGGAAGGAAACATAGGTTATGCTGAAAGGAACGTTCTCCTTAGAGGCCCTAATCTCCCCGATGTGGGTAGCCCACCACCTCATTTCTCTGGAACCACAGCCACCACCCCTCTTTCCAGAGCCAGACCCCAAAGTGGTTAGAGTCTCCTTTCTTTTCCTGCTAAGGTTTTCCTGATCACTTGAATAACACAACAAACACTCAAACACAACATTCCCACACTGACGACCTCAAGCTTTCTCCTCTCCTGTGCGCCCCACGACAGCAAAGGGTTCTGCCAGCCGGTGCCCAGGACAGAGCCCCAGAATCACTTTGTACCCTATCACCACCTTCACTTCCAACCAACCAAGGCCAGGACCTGCCATGCTACTTCCTTTTTCTCCATCTGGTCACCTCTCTGCCCCTGCACTGTCCCCATTGCTGGCCAGGCCAGCGTAATTCCTCATCCCATCCCACTGGTCGCCTTGACTGTGGACCCAACCCCACAACCTCCCCAACCACACAGACACTTTTTCTCAAGTAGGAAAGGGGCTGACAACACTCACTCAAAAGGAAGTGGGTGTGGACTGAATATGTTGTAGGTGCTTGGTACGTTTCGTTTATAATTTTTATCCTTTCTCTCTCAGGCCCTGGGCTGGCGTTCCTGGCATACCCAGAGGCAGTGACCCAGCTGCCCATCTCTCCCCTCTGGTCCATTCTCTTCTTCTCAATGCTGCTGATGCTGGGCATTGACAGCCAGGTGAGGATGCTTTCCCTGGAACATTGAGGAGCCCCTCACCCCGCCTTGCCCATCTGGGAGGAAGCAGAAAAGGGAAGCCACTGCCCTAGGCCCCCTGAGAAGATGGCATAGAGTTTCAGACCCCTAAAATGTCCCACCACCTGAAACTTCAGGAAACAACTCAGCCCCCTTCCCCACTTTTGAGATGAGGAAGCTGATGCTCAGAGTGAGGGACTCTCCCGAGTTCACAAAGGGAGGGAGAGGCAGAGGCAGATCTGGCCTGGATCCCGGGGCTCAGCTAGCCCTGCTGTCTCGATGCTGCTGAGCTCCCCTGTCTCCTGCCAATCAGGCTTTGGGTGGGTTGAGGTTGGGGCCCTCTGCGGGTGGCTGACCCCTGTTCCCCCTGAAGTTCTGCACTGTGGAGGGCTTCATCACCGCCCTGGTGGACGAGTACCCCAAACTCCTCCGCAACCGCAGGGAGCTCTTCATTGCTGCTGTCTGCGTTGTCTCCTACCTGATTGGCCTCTCTAACATCACTCAGGTAAGGGCAGTAAGCACCTGGCACGCCTCTGGCTCTGCCTGCCCCAGGGCCACTCCCAGGCCCTCTGCACCTCAGCCTTGTCTTAGCCCACTTTACCTCCCAAACTCCATTCATTGAATACTATCTTGATGCCAAGCCCAGCACACATTGCAAGAAGTAAGATGGGGTCCCTTCCTTAAGGGGCTCCGGAGTTGATGGGAGACACAGACAGTGATGCAGAAATGATGGGCAGAGCTAGAGAATATAGCTCCTAACCCGGCCTAGGGCAACCGGTACTCTTCCTGGAGAAGGGGATGCAGGGGCTGATTCCTGGCTGGGTGGTTTAGTTGGTTGGAGTATTGTCCTGTACACCAAAAGGTTGCAGACTTGATTCCCAATCAAGGCACATACCTAGGTTGTGGGTTTGATCCCCGGTTCAGATACTCAATAAAAACTTCCTCGGTGAGGATTTTAAAAAATGTAACAGGAGAGTCCAGGTGGAGTTAGTTTGGCCTTTGAAGTTGACACTGCCCTTCCCTTTCATTCCTACTATTTTTTTTTCCTTTGGATATTAATGAGCAAGTCTCTCTGCATTCAAGCCCCCTCTCAGTCTACTCAGAAGACAGGAATATAAATGATCCTAAAGCCATGAGCTCAGCCCGTGTGTCTGATTTATGATCCACAAAACCACCTCTGGATTCAAATACAGTTCAGACCTAAAATTATTGTTCATTCATTCTTTCATAATTGATGAACGCTGACTACGGGTCTGGTGTGACATTGGAGACTCGGGAGTTAACGTGACAGGCAGTATCAGCTCTTTTGGATAAGACTGACATACACATTAGATCATTAAATGCCATGAAGAAAGGAGGGCGGTGGAACAGAGTGACTAGCAGGGACAGGAAAGATGCTGCCTCAACAGAGTAGTCAGGGGCAGTCCCTCTAAGGAAGTGATAGTTGAGCTGAGACTCAAATGAGAGGAAGATCCATCCAGGGGAGACCTAGGTAAGGGAAGAGAGCACAGCAGGTGCAAAGGCCTTGGGGTGGGAATGGACTTGGTGAGCTTGAGGAACAGTGTGGTGGGGGCAGAGGGAGTGAGGGGCTAAGTGGGGGATGCAGAACCAGAGATCATGCAGGTTCTTGAAGGCCAAGGCATTGGATTTTGTTTTTTTATTTTATTTTCAATCTTTCTACTTATTTATGTATTATGTTACTGTCTTATTCGAGCCATGGAAGGTTTTGAGCAGGGGAGGGTCTTGACTGACTCAACATTGTGGACAGATGGCTCCTCTTCTGTTCTCCGGCCTTACCAGAAACGGGGCACTTCCCACCATGCCCCCCCCCCACATTTGCACATTTTCTGCCCAATCCCAGAGAATCAACACCTGCATCTCCTTGCTGCAATTTAGCCCAACCCCAGAGAATCAACACCTGCATCTCCTTGCTGCAGTTTAGTCCAACCCCAGCCTCATCAGACAGTAAAGCCCAGTTTGACTGTGAACTGAATGAATGCACGGGTCCCTGTCGGAAGGGGCCTCCCTCTCACGGTTTTTGCTCTTGCAGGGGGGCATTTATGTCTTCAAGCTTTTTGATTACTACTCTGCCAGTGGCATGAGCCTGCTGTTCCTCGTGTTCTTTGAATGTGTCTCCATCTCCTGGTTTTACGGTGAGCACCAATCCTCCTCCTGTCATTCATTCATTCATTCATTCACTCACTTATCATTCCTGTCTTCAGTTACCATTCAACCAGTACAACTTGAACACCAGGCCCTTTCTATACATTCATGTATTAGTTCTCACAACAACACGATGATGTTACTACAGGAGGTCCCATGTTTAGAAGATATCATAAGAAGAACAGTTAAACTCATTTAAAGCGGGAACCACAATTTCTTCATACATTTTGGGATAAAATGGTTCGTTTGAGATTTTATCTAGAAAAGGGAAATCAAGACTACAAAAAATTCTACAGTTAAAAGTACTCACTATTTTAGGACAAAGAATGAAGGAAATAATGACTTTGTTGGTTTTGTGGCCTAAATTTCCAGACCAACTGCATGGTAGTCCAAGCATATCCTTCCCTACTCTTTGATGATCACGGCAGGATGATGTGTTTGAGAGAAATGTCCTCCAGGCTCCCTCTTAATACTTGATAATCATTGTATCTTTCTTGCCACTTCACCTCCCCTTTCCTCAGCTCTAACTGGCCTCGTGCTATCAGATCCTCCTTGTCAGTAACTTTGCTTATAATTGGAGCAGTGCTCAGCATTACTTCATGACATCTGAGGGTCTTTGCAGGATTTGCTGTTCTTCTTTGCAATCTATCACCAATTGCTGATAGCATCAGCTCAGCAGGGAAAACCATCCTGGCCCAATAGGGCTTTGCAGGAATGGCTGGGACAGATGGTGCCTGGGGGAACGTTAAGAGTTCTGGGGACACCTTTTGTAAGCATCTCCGATTTTTGGTAGATATTTTCACATAAGGTGATTTGCTTTCCCACACTACCTACTTGCTGTGGGGATTTGGTTATTGATCAATTATATAATGAGCACCCCTCAGAACATTAGTCCCATGTTACAGACGAGGGAACTGAGGCCCAGAAAGGTTAGGTGACTTGTGGATAGTCATGCTGTGAGAAAGGGACAGATTGAGTTTAGCCTGTAATGCCCACAACTCATCCATCCATCCTGCTTTTGCTCCAAATGTCACAGGTGTCAACCGATTCTATGACAACATCCAAGAGATGGTTGGCTTCAGGCCCTGCATCTGGTGGAAACTCTGCTGGTCCTTCTTCACCCCAATCATTGTGGCGGTAAGAACAACACCTGACCAGCCCTGCTAGAATGAGCACAGACTAGGCCCTGAGTCCAGAGAGAAATTTTTGGAGGCAGAGGTGGATGGAAGAGGCCCCAGGCCCCTGTTCCCTAATAATACCACTGCCTGCCATTTGTTGAGCATCTGTTTTGTTCCCTACGTGATGCCAGACACATTAAATCATCCCTACAAACCTCAGACAAATAGACATTACTGCCCAGTCTTACTCCTGAGGCCCAGTGCTCCCCCAGCCAGCATCCCCCATCATGTCAGTGCTGCACTCAAACCACATGGGCCTGATTCTGAAGTCCAAACTATTCATACAGGGAGACTTCTCCTTCTCAGCACCTCCCATCCCCTTCTGCAAGGGGGAGGGGAGACATAAGCAGGCCTTGGAGGGGGGTGCTCCATGACCTTGGTGGGGGACGAGTGGGGCTGGGGCCACTACACAAGTTGTGTCTTGAACCAGGGCACCCAGCCAATGGTGAATGGCGACCGACATCCAACTATTCTGCTTGCCAAGCTGGTTAACTTGGGAGAAGGGATGTTTTCTCTGCCAGTCCTCTCAGAAGAGTCACCTTTTTCCATTGGTCCTTCCAGAGAGTGTGCCTCTCTCATATTGGTTCTCCCACAAGGGTGCCCTTTTCTGTTGGTTGTCATGGAAATGGCTCCTTTTGCCATTGGTGCTCCCAGAGCCCAAAGGCTTGTACCAAGGCTTCCTGTGTACTGGACAGGGCTTTGAGTGCAGATTCCCGAGATGTTGAGCTTTGTGAGGGGGCGGGGGGAGAAGTAGGGGGTGGCGCAGGATTGG
>PVJN01037525.1:0-20858 GCA_004026805.1 Lasiurus borealis | reverse complement strand
AGGTCCTAAGACAAACTAGAAGTGAATCCATGTCTAACCCTAAGTCCCTCAAACGTTTTAAAATGTTTTCTATCATCTGTAAATAAAAGAGGCACATTCAATCATTTTCTATACGTAAATGAATTTGTATATTCAATTCATGGCCCATAAAAAAAAGAACATAGTAACCAAGATATTAAATGTGCACCCACTAAGAGCAAATATTAAATGACCTGTTACTCTATAACTTACAATGTTATAAAACACATTTTGAATATATATACCTGTTAGATGTTTAAAGAATTCATATGATAGAAAAAAATGCCAAAAAAAAGACAAGGACAAAGTTTGTGTTTGAAATTAATAGACTATCACTAATACCACATAATTTGTATAAACTGTAATATTAACAGTACTGACTTCGTCACACAAGTCGAGCAGCAATGGAAATGGACTCTGAAGTAGTAAGAATTCGGACTCAGAATCCCAACTCTATACTTTCAATCAAGTATGGAAAGACTGGAGCTCAGCATTTCACTCTTCTGTTCAGATCCAAATATAATAAAATCTCACTTGCCTACACATCAACCTCAGCAATGTGATAAGGTGATTTAAAAAGGTATAGAGCTAGTTAAAAAGATGCCCATGATCTATGTGCTAAACTGCTGCTTTACTCTGAAAAGATGCCCTCAAGTTTGATTTAGATCTTGTTTAATCCCAGTTTTTAAAAAGTTCTAATGAAGTTAGTAATTGAATCATTTTCTAGCAGATTAGAAGCACTGGTTAGAAGCATTAAACTATCCTGAGAATATATGATACTAGAGGTCCAGTGCACAAAATTTGTGCACGGGGGTGGGGGTATCCTTCAGCGCAGCCTGCTGCCTCTCCAATCTGGGATGCCCCCAGGGACTCACAATCCAGGACTGATGGCTCCCAACTGCTCACCTGCCTGCCTTCCTGATTGTCCCTAACCGCTTCTGCCTGCCAGCCTGATAACCCCTAAACATTCCCGTTCCTGCCTGATTGTGCCTAACTGCTCTCTGCCAGCCTGTTTGTCCCTAATTGCCTTCCCCTGTGGACCTGATCACCCCTAACTGCCCTCCCCTGAAGGCCTGAGTACCCTCCAACTGCTTTCCCTGCAGGCCTGATCACCCCCTAACTGCCCTTCCCTGCAGGCTTGATCACCCACAACTGCCTCTCTTGCAGGCCTGGTCCCTCCCAAATGCCCTTCTCTGCTGTCCATCTTGTGGTGGCCATCTTGTGTCCACATGGGGGCAGTCATTTGTGTGTTGAACTGATGGTCAATCTGCATAATACTCTTTTATTAGATAGATGGATAGAGGCCTGGTGCATGGGTGGAGGCCAGCTGGCTTGCCCTAAAGGATGCCCTGGATCAAGGTGGGTATTCCCTTGGAGCGTGGGATGGCCTGGGCAAGGGGCCTGTGGTGGTTTGCAGGCTGGCCATGCCTCCTGGCAACCCAAGCAGAGGCCCTGGTATCTGGGATGTATTTATCTGCTTTTTTAAAATTAAATCTTTATTATTCAGATTATTACATTTGTTTCTCTTTTTTCCCCTCCATAGCTCCCCTCCACCTGGTACCCAACTCTCCCTATACCCTTACCTCCCTCCTGTTGACCTCATCCATAGGTGTATGATTTTTGTCCAGTCTCTCCCTGTACACCCCTCACCCCTTTCCCCCTGAGAATTATCAGTCCACTCCCTTTCTGTGCTCCTGATTCTATTATATTCATGTTTATTCTGTTGATCAAATTTTTAAATCACTTAATTTTTAGATTCACTTGTTGATAGATATGTATTTGTTGTTCATAATTTTTTATCTTTTACCATTTTCTTCTTCCTCTTCTAAAAGAGTACCTTTCAGCATTTCATATAACACTGGTTTGGAGTTGATGAACTCCATTAGCTTTTTCTTATCTGTGAAGCTCTTTATCTGCCCTTCAATTCTGAATTGATAGCTTTGCTGGATAGAGTATTCTTGGTTGTAGGTTCTTGCTATTCATCACATTGAATATTTCTTGCCACTCGGGTCTGGCCTGCATCGTTTCTGCGGAGAAATCAGCTGACAGTCCTATGGGTGCTCCCTTGTAGGTAATGAAGTGTTTTTCTCTTGCTGCTTTTAATATTCTCTCTTTGTCTTTTGCTCTTGGTATTTTAATGATGATGTGTCTTGGTGTAGTCCTCTTTGGATTCCTTTTATATGGGGTTCTGTGTGCTTCCTGGACTTGTAAGTCTATTTCTTTTACCAGATGTGGGAAGTTTTCAGTCATTATGTCTTTAAGTAGGTGTTCAGTATCTTGCTCTCTCTCTTCTTCTGGCACCCCCACAATTCTGATGATGGTACGCTTTGAAACTGTCCCAGAGGCTCCTTACATTATTTTCACATTTTTGGATTCTTTTCTCTTCTTGCTTTTCCAGTTGAGTGTTTTCTGATTCTTCGTATTTCCAATTTTTGACTTCATTCTTGCCTTCCTCTAGTCTGCTGTTAGGTCTCTGTATAATATTTTTTATTTACTTTATCCAAATTTTTAATACAAACTGTATAACTAGCTAAACAAATAGTAGATGAGAAATTTCTCTTTGTAGAAGTAGTCCACATAATAAATTGAGATACAACGATAATTAAAATATTATACTTTGCAACTCATAATGAATCAAAGTATCTAGGTATAACAGCTGGTAGCAGTAAAGAAAGAAAAGCAAGCATGTATTATGTCTCCTGAAGAAAGAAGATATACCATTCATATAATAGGAAGTGAGAAGGATGGAGAAGATAGAAGAAGAAAATGAAAAAGCAAAGGAGAAAATAAGGAAGGGGAGGAGGGAGAAAGGAAGGCAAGGTTGAAGGAGGAGGAAGATGAGCTCATTTTGATTAAGCCTCTAGATCCTTCTACCATTTTATTTTAAAAAAAAATGCAGAGGATCATGTTAAGCAATACCATAGAATAATCAGCAATATCTAGCTGTGGGAAATTCTACAGGGCAAATAACTAACCCAGTTTCTTCAACAAATAAATTACAAGGAGAAAAAAGATGGAGGGGAATCTATCTATAATAATAAAAGCATAATATGCTAATTAGACTGGATGTACTTCCAGATAACCTTCTGAAGTCAGGGCTGTAGCCGCAGGATCGAGGCAGCCACCAAGGCCGGGAGGGAGGGATCCTGGCCCCTAACATGGTTGCGAAGGCCTTACTCTTCCACAAATTTCATGTATCGGGTCTCTAGTATCTATATATTAAAAGAGGTAATAAAATACATAGTAGCCAAATGTAAAGGGCATTATCTGAACCCTGATTCACACAAAATGTAAAAATAAGACTTTTATAAAACCACTGGCCAATGGAACATTAACTGAATATTTAATAACATTAAAGAATTATCAGCTTTCAGTTTCAGGTATGATAATTAAATTATGGTTGTATCTTTTAAAACGTGTTTCTATCTTTTAGAATTACATATTGAAATATTTACAAGTGAAATATGTCTAAGATCTGCTTTGCTTCACAGAGAGAGAAGAAAATGGGGAAATGGATGAAACAAGATTAGCCAAGAGTTGGAAACTGTTGAAGCTAGATAACGGACATGTGAAGGTTCATTATACTATGCTGCCTGCTTTGTATATTTCAAAATTTCCACAACACAAATTTTCCACCTGAAAAATGGAATATCAAAATGATACTTCAAGTGCTATAACAGAAGTAGTTTTAAGAACTTAAATTTTGCCGAAACCGGTTTGGCTCAGTGGAGAGAGTGTTGGCCTGGGGACTGAAAGGTCCCAGGTTCAATTCCAGTCAAGGGCATGTATCCTGGTTGTGAGCACATCCTCTGTAGGGGGCATGCAGGAGGCGGCTGATCATTGTCTCTCTCTCATCGATGTTTCTAACTCTCTATCCTTCTCCCTTCCTCTCTGTAAAAAATCAATAAAATATATTTTTTTAAAAAGAACTTAAATTTTAACTGCATATTAACATAGGGAAAAAATTTTTGAGTAACTAATAATACTAATATCTCAACCAATAGATAGTTCTCTCAAGTGCTTACCTAAAATGTCACGTTTTATTTGTAAGTAACGGCTGAGCTCTTTACTAAGTACTGCTAGTACACTGAAAACAGCAATTTATTTGAAAACGGAAAAGTAATGACTATTTACAAATATATGCAAACTGACAGACTGTAGATACTTTTACTTCCCAAGTTTTTTTATTCACTTCAACCAGCACTAGGGAGGCTCTTGATGAGCTAGAATGGTAGCACAGACGTTGGCTCAAACCGTTCAAGTTTGGATAATGCTTTTGTAATTTAAATTATTGTACTATGAATTCTGTTAAGGGAGAAAGAGTCCTATTCAACATAAAAAGATGAAAAGAACAAAGGCTCTAAAATTTAATTTTGGTTCTATCACACAATTTTATATTATTTCAAGCAAATTCTAGTTCATCTGTAAAATGAGGAAAAAAATTTCTTCCATATAATGTTGTGATTCAATTTGAATTATTATATACATGATATATTCAATATATTTTAATCTTTTATATAAGTTACAGAAGTGTATACATCTCCTTAGCATTGTTCCTATTAGATCATATCTAATACAACATAGCTAATACTCTTAATTGTCAATGTCTAGTCATTATTTTGCTCATTAATATTGTTATGCTAGCTTTTAATAGACTCACTTCTCCTCAAATGCCAACAATATTTCCCATGAGTGTAAATGTTCATTTGTAATACACATCCATTCTGTTGGGCTAAGAAACCTTTTATACATTAAAACTATGAGTTTCATTATGTAATCAGCAGGACAAAAATTTGCCTGTAACTCCTTTTTACCTAAGCTGTAAAGATTTTGGATATAATAAAATTATTAGAAAAGTTTACATAAAGGATGTTTTCAATTAAATAGCCAAAGTTAAGTTACATTTTAAATATTTTTGGTGAAGGATCTATTACATTTAAAACTATCAAAATAACTCATTAAATTCTAAAGAATATGCACACCTTTATGTTCATTGAAACATTATTTACAAGAGCAAAGCTATGGAAGCAACCCAAGTGCACATTAATAAACAAGTGGATAAAAAGCTGTGATACAGCCCTAGCCAGCTTGAATAGAGCAACAGCCTACAGACGGAAGGATCCCAGGTTCAATTCCGGCCAACGGCACAAGCCTGGGTTGTGGGTTTGATCCCCAAAAGGGGCATGCAGGAAGCAGCCCATCAATGATTCTTTCTCATCATTGATGTTTCTATCTCTCTCTCTTCCTCCCTTCCTCTCTGAAATCAATAAAGAAATGTATTTTTTTAAAGCTCTGGAACATATATACCATGAAATATTATGCAGCTATACAGAAGAACAAAATCTTACCATTTGCAACAGCATGGATGGAACTAGAGAATATTATGCTAAGTGAAATAAGTCAGTCAGAGAAAGACTAGTACCATATGATTTCACTTATATGAGGAATCTAAGGAACAGTAGAAATAAGCAAACAAAAAGAAATAGACTCATAGATACAGAGAACGGACTGATGGTTGCCAGGAGGAGAGGGATTGGGTGACTAAACAAAAAATGTGAAGGAATTAAGAAGTATGGATTGGTAGTTACAAAACAATCATGGGTTTATAAATTACAGCATAGGAAATAAGGTCAATAATATTTTAATAACTATGCATGGTGCTAGTTGAGTACTGAAAATATCATGGGGAACACTTTGTAAAGTATATGATTGTCCAACCACTATGTTGTACACCTAAAACCAATACAAAATAATACTGAACATAAACTGTAATTGAAAAATTTTAATAAAAAATTGGTTAAACTTACCGATAATGCTTTTACTGTAAGAAAATTCATTCTCTTGAAGATAAAGTATCAACAAAGATAGGCTTCTACCCAACTCATCTGATGTCCTAGGACAGTGGTGGGGAACCTTTTTTCTACCAAGGACCATTTGGATATTTATAACATCATTTGAGGGTCATACGAAATGATCAACTTAAAAATTAGCCTGCTATTAACTAACTCATCCCTAATGCCTTGACAGGACCAAACCAAATGATTTGACAGGCCTTATGTGGCCCTATGGCTGGACGTTCCTACCCCTACCCTAGAGCATTTTGTATGAAACTTAAAGCACATCATGTTTTATCAGTCATTTGTTTACCTATGTGTCCATGGCTGGAAATGTGAGCTCCAAAAAAGAGAGAGGCACACATTTTCTTTCTGTATCACCAGCATCTGCATACTGCCTTGCAGTTGCAGGTGCTTAGTAAATACTGAATTCACATACTCCTTCACATACTCCTTCGCTCCAAGGACTACTGGATCAAATCATTAAGTATCCCATAGTTAAACACTTGTGATGAAGCTAAGTTGACCAAACCTGGGACTAGGAGTTCAAAAGACTTCCACTGTGGTCTTATCAGGATCCCTTTCATCTGAAAAGGGTTTATTACTGCAGATCACTCTAATTCAGCACAGACTGTATCCCTGGTTTACTCTTCCAAGCCTAGCCTTCAATGTATAATGCGAGCTAGCATTTCCTGATAGCACTCCATGTGCCAAGTACTACATTAAACACAGCACATACCTGAGTTCATGTGATCTTAAAGTAATCTGGAAGTAAATATTAATATTACTCCCATTTCAGGTGAAGATGTTAAGACTTAAAGAGGTTAAGACACATATCCAAAGTCCTCTGGTCATAGAGCAGAGACAGGATTTGAGGCAGGTCTGCCTGACTACAGTCTATTCTCTTAGTCACTGAGTCCCTGAACAGAGAAGACTACTAGTAAACAAGGCTTTTCCAAAAAGACTCTAAAAGTCCCTTGAGGTCACTTTAGATGATTTTTAATGAGCTTATATAAATGGTTTCCCTTTGAGAGTCCGTCCTTTTTTCCCTCTTACGTTCTCTCATACACAGGGACCCATCAATGTAGAGAACGATAACCAACAGAAGCTACTCAGAGATGACTATAGACAGACTTGAGGCTGGAAATCATACTCAAAGAAGGAAATCTGAGCTGCATAGAAATCTTGTGAACAGAAGACTTGGGAAAAATACCAAATTGGTAGATACGCAATCTTGTTGCAAAGAGGACTAGATCCCTAGTAATAACTAAAAATTTTATAGAGTTTAAAACCCACAGGGCACTTAGAAATACACGTACTAATTCACTAAATAGGAAATTCCGGAGGCACCAGAAAGCTGATACTTACGTGTCATGTAGGTTAGACAATAAAATTTTCACTAGAGCCCGTGGAAACAGAACAGGCTAATAAGTAAGACAGTCTTTCCCAGGTTTAAATCTCAGCTTTGCCAATTCCTGCATGGTTTTAGAAATGGTACTTATCAACAACTCTGAGCCTCCGTTTCCAGGTGTGTAAAACAGAAATAATAGCTCTGTAGCAAACTTTGAGAAAATAGTTAAACATCATATCCAAAACCATTAAGTACAGCACATCTATAATGATCCTATCTAATAAGAGAGTAATATGCAAATTGACCATATATCTGCTACACACAGAAGCCACGTCCATCAGCCAATCAGAACAAGTATGCAAATTAACCCAACCAAGATGGCTATGGTCACAGAGAGAGCAGGAGGAAGGCTTAGGTTGCCGCTAGCGATGGAGGAAGCCAACCTTTCCCTGGCTGGCCAGGCCTCAACTTAAGGCAACAAAGTTTCAATGGCTGTGCTAGCAGAAGGCGTGGCTCTGCTCCAGGCTACAAGTTTTAATTGTAGAAGATAAATAAATCCCAGATACCAGGGCCTCCGCTTGGGTCTCCACGGGGTGTGGCCAGCCTGCAAACCACCACAGGTCCCTCACCCAGGCCACCCCATGACCCAAGGGAACCCCCACCCTGATCCAGGACACCCTTTAGGGCAAACCAGCTGGCCCCCACCCTTGCAGCAGGCCTCTATCCAATCTAAGAGTAATATGCAGATTGACCATCACTCCAACACACAAGATGGCTGCCCCCATGTGGACACAAGATGGCCACCACAAGATGGCCAGCAGGGGAGGGCAGAGGGCCCAGGTCTGCAAGGGAGGGCAGTTGGGGGTGATCAAGCCTGCAGGTGACCAGGCTGGCTGAGGAGGAAAATTGAATGTGACCAGGCCTGCAGGGGAGGGAAATTAGGAGCAAACAGAATGGCAGGGGTGTGGTTAGGGGGTAATCAGGCTAGCAGGCAGAAGCAATTAGGGTCAATCAGGAAGGCAGGCAGGCGAGCAGTTGGGAGCCAGCAATCCTGGATTGTGAAAGGGATGTCTGACTGCCCATTTAGGCCCAAACAGACAGTCAGGCATCCCTCAAGGGGTCCCAGATTGGAGAGGGAGCAGGCTGGGCTGAAGGACAATCCTCCCCACCCCACCCCCAGCCATGCACAAATTTCGTGCACCAGGCCTCTAGTAACAGGATATTTGAATTTATGCTTCATACATGAAGTCCAATACAACTAAGAGTATAGCTCAGGGACTTGGTTCATGCACAGTCCCAGGCCCATCGACTCCCCACCAGGGCCAGAAGTGAGCTGCAGTCACTGGATTGCAGGGAGGGGCTGGAGAGGCTTTGGCCATCCCCATGCTGAGCTGCCAGGACCATAGTCCACCAGGTGGGTTACTCAGCAGGGCCCTCTTCCTCACCTCCAATTCAGGCACCAAGCAAATCCGGGCACTCGGAGGTCAACCACCTGCAGTTTGGAGTGGCAGCCCATGGGGAAAGAAAAGTTACTTTCCCACCCAAACTGGACCTCCCCCTTCACCTTTTCATTTTGCTCCAGGCCCTGCAAATTATCTGGTCTGTCTTGCCCTTCACTTTATGATGGCAACAAACATACTATCAACAAGAGAGCTGTTTGGCTAGCAGATTTTTTAAGCCACTGGGAAATTATTACCCACTCCCAACTCAGATTAGATCAAACTGTTTTCTTTATGACACCATATTGGGATCAGTAACATTAAATCCCAGTAACTAAGGAAAGTTTCACCTACAGTACAGCTCAGCAAGAATGGAAATAAATAGGACTTGTAAAATAAAAGAGCTGGCCTCTTCTTGTTTTATCCTGTGAGACGTTGTGAGACATTCCTTTGCCACCTTCCTTATTCAATTAGTCTTAAAAATTATTAAGTGTAGACACTTATCTAGGTCCAAGGAATACAAGGGTAAACCATGAACAGGAGAGTGAGTGAAGCAGATTGGCATCAACAGCACTAATAACTGAGTGCTTGCTATGTGCCAGGCTCTTTTGCAAGTGCTTGCCGTATTTTTTAATAATTTCATTCTCACAAGAGGCCCAAGAGGTAAGTAGATATACTGTCCTGTCTTAGAGATGAGAAATTTGAAACATAAGGAATTTTAGAAACTTGCAAATTCAAGCAGCTACTAATCACTTAACTTTGGATTGAAACCTAGGTTATGGGAACATCTAGGACCAAGAATTTAAGTAAACTGGTTAATAATGAATAAAATTAGTAAATAGAGGGTGAGGCAAAAGTTGTTTACAGTTGTGAGCATGCAAAACACAGATTTTATTGCATTATTACTTATTAACTAAAGCAGTGGTCGGCAAATTCATTAGTCACAGAGCCAAATATCAACAGTAAAACGATTGAAATTTCTTTTGAGAACTGAAAACCAACTTCTTCACGTGGGCCACAAAGTTTCAATCGCATCGTATGCATGGGCCCACATGTGGTATTTTGTGGAAGAGCCACACTCAAGTGGCCAAAGAGCCGCATGTGGCTCGAGAGCCGCAGTTTGCCAACCACTGAACTAGAGGCCCGATGCAGGAAATTCATGCAAGGGTAGGCCCTCACAGCTCTGGCTACCTCAGCCCTCATGGCCCCCCAGCTGCCTAGTGGCCCGGCAGCCCAGCCTCTCACCTACTGGTGGTTCTGGAAGGTTGTTCCAGAAAGTCATTCCACTGTCTGGTCTCATTAGCATATTAGCTCTTTATGAATTATTGTATTATTTTCAAACAAACAACTGTAAATTTACTTTTGCCCCACCCTCTATGTTTAAAAATCATAGAAATCCACAAAGAGGAGGTGAACAAAGACAATGGCCACATCTTTAAAATTTCCATAGACCATATATATAGATCATAGCTCTGGTTCGCTGCCTCTCAGAAACATCAAAAGATGTTATTCTGGGTTTCACCCATACACAAAAGCTTAAAAACCAAAACTGATGAGTGACTAGAGCAAATATAGTGCCCAAATGAAACTAGTTAACATTATTAAACTGAATTACAATCACATGTTATCACATCATAAACTATCACAAAGCCAGTAACACCACTTTGTGTAACACATGGATTTTACAGAACTTTAATTGTAGAAAAAGAAGCATCATACAATCACACAATAGGGCCGGAAAAGGACTTTTTGAGGTGACTGTGCCCATACCATTAATTAACCAGATGTTTCATTCAGTGACACATGTAATAGATAAGGTATATTTTTCTTGCAACAAAATGTTAGGGAGACTTTTCCAGAATTAAACTGCCCTCAGTTGCACTGTATAAAGAAATTAGTCCTCTATTACATGCTGTCCTATTACTCAATCCTCATTATCTGCAAAGTATAATTTAACATATATAATATGAGCCCTATATCCTTGTCTGTCTAATAAAACATTTCTCCTTGATGTCCTTATTTATTCAAAACTGAACTTGATCTTCACAAAACAAGTTTACTTGCCAAATGAACTCATTTATTTTAATGGCACTTCCTTCCTCCTTATCGTCCAACTTGAAACTCCAGTCATGATTGATTCCTCCATCTTTTTCACCCTGTATCACTTCATGCCTGAGTTATCTAAATAACTTTAACTGGTTTTCCTATTTCAAATAACTTCCCATTCTAATCCTTTTCCTCACACTGAAAATTTACTCTTAAAAAGCACTGCTTTTTATTCACAAAGATATATGCACCCCTAGTTTCATTGGAGCATTATTCACAGTGGCCAAGACATGGAAACAACCAAAATGCCCCTCAATAGATGATTGAATAAAGAAGATGTGGTACATAAGAATGACAGAACGCTGCTCAATCATAAGAAAAGATGAAATACTGCCATTTACAACAAGAATGGACCTTGAGAATGTCATGTTAAGTGAAATAAGTCAGAAAAAGTAAAGAGCCATGATTTCAATCTTATATAGGATTTAAAACTGAAAGCAACAAGTGAACAAACAAGACAAACAAAAACTCATAGTATAAAAGTTACTAGAGGGAAGGGGATCAAATATGAGGTGATAGAAGGAGATCTGACTTTGGGTGATAAACATACAATGTAATATACAGATGATGTATCATGGAATGTCACAATGCATTTAATATTTTTTAAAAGCCCTGCTTTTACTTTGCTGTCCTCAGCCCCAGTACCAACAATGGCAACATCCTATATAATAAAAAGCTAATATGCAAACAGACCAACTGGCGGAACAACCAAAAAACCAGTTGCTATGACATGCGCTGACCACCAGGGGGTGTGCAAGGAACATGGCAGCATTGGAAGCAGGCAGCAGAGTACAGAACATGATGGGTGTTGGCCATGGTGGAGCAGGTGAGTGGGTCGCAGACCAAGGAGGGGCACCAGTCACTGTCATCGGGCCAAGCCTCTGGTAGTTACTGAAAATTCTTTGCTCCTTCATGCCACGGTCCCACGGGACACTCACAGCTGTTGCTGGAGCCAACCCCGCTCGCACCCACTGCAGGTGCTGGAGCTGCTGCTTGCCTCAATCGTTTCACACCATCAGTAGGTATGAGCAGGGCCAGTACCATCAGTGCATGGAGCCAAGGCAGCAGGAGTGCGGCTGCCAGCAAAGAAGGACCAGGGGCAGGAGGGACCGGGTGAGGCCCACCCTTGTGCCCACTGCAACCTTGTGGCCCACAGTTCCTTTCAAGGTGCATGAATTCATGCACTGAACCCCTAATAAGAGATAATACAACAGAAGCAATGGCAACATAATAATCAAGAAGCTGGAGTAACTCAATTTGGTTTACTTACCTGGAAGTTACCAGTCCTGGGCTGGAAGAGCTCTACAAGACTTTATTCTGAGAACAACAAATCTCTTTTCTGGGAATTCATGGTCTACATAAGCTAACCAAGCAAACGCACATGTAACTATCCCCAGTGCACATGCTCCTGCTCCCAGCTCCACTCTGCTTGCTCCTGAATTTGCCAAGTCATCCTAGTGCCACACTAACTCCTTATTCCAAATGACTTCAACCTTCTTCTCTCACCAAAAAAGTTCTCAAACAGAAGGGTTACAAGAAGTTATTTTCTTTTTTGTTCTTTTCTGACATTTGCAAATTCTCTACAGTCACTATGTAGGTATTAGTAAATGTGCAGAAAAAAATAATAAATTTCCTAAACCGGAAGTACAGGGTAAAATTATCTCAGCATATGAAGTCTAACCTAGTAATGCTCACTAATATATCCTCTTTTTCTCCCTAGAGATTCTATATAAACATTTGGTCCCATCAACTTAAAAAATTAATCTATGTAAACTGTGGCTCCAATGTAATGACTCAATAATTAATGAACTAATTTTATGTTGGTTCTCTTAAATGCAGAGTCTAATTTATCAATGCTCAAGTAAAGGGAGTATTATATTTAGCTAATGTGTTTATGTGAAAATACGTGCAAGTACGTGAACAAACATGCTATGCTTTCTGTTTCCTAAAAACTCAACCTATTTTTAAAAACCAAACCATATTATTTTAAGCAGCAAGTTAATTCCAATAATATCTATTTGATCATTTTATAAGTACAAGTATTTTTTGAACTAATCTGAGAACCCCCAATTGCCATCTACAACACTTCATTGGTAAGAGAGTAGCACCTGATGAAATTTCATTACTTGGGGGAGCCCCAAACACACTTGCTCCCCACCAGTCACTCAGCTTGCAGAAAGAAGTCACTGCCCAGATAAGATCCTGTTCTCCAGAATCACCACTGATCTAATTTTGACTTAAAACAGAACAAAAACTCTTTTAAGAAAACAATGAGGGCCTCACACATACTAAAAAGATCAAAGAATTTGCTTTCAAAAGACCTGAGCCAAATCCCACTAAAAGTCTCGCAGCTACAAGTCAAGTCTCATAACCTCTCATCCTCAGATTCCTCATCAGCGAAGTAAGATAATCACTGTACCAGCCTTGACTACTATGTAAGACCTCTGAGGCTCAAGTGGTATCATTTAAGTGTTTTGATAACTTGACAAGTGCTTCACAAACACAAATTAATATGTTACGTAAGTAATATTCGTAAGTCAAATGCTCACTAATTTTAAGAACTTGCTTATTGTCAAATAAATTCACTTAGCAGAGAAACTAAGTAAGTAAGATTAGAAAGAGAAGAATAATCCTTAATAATATTATTTTCTAAGTCTGGGTTTTTATACATCTTGTGTTTTTTTTGAAGTAGGACACACAAAACTCTATAAACACAATTTCAGGCAGTTAAGTGTCTGAACACCTTTTCTTAAGGCTCTCTAGGGACAGAAATTTCACAGCTCTCTTGGCATTTTTCACTTGGAACAGAACGACTCAAATGAGGCATGAACAAGTAGGTTCTCATTTCTTTATTTTTAAAAAAAATAAAATAAAATGTACCAAGTTGGTTTAAAATTCTATTCTGCAACAAATTTTATGACAAGTAAGGACAAAATATCCAAGGTATAATGGACCTAAGCTCTTTCAGATTCCTTCCTGGCAGACATGGAGACAATTGCCTAGGCAAAGGAACAAAAATTCAACTCAGATTTCCCAGATTTCACAATGGAATACTAACCTTGACACCTGCCAATCTAGAATATAAAACATATCATCTCCCATTCAGTCCACACTATGGAACGTCAGCATTCCATGCACTTATCAAATGTTAATGTTAGACTCTTGACAAAAGCTAACCTTAAAGCAAATAATACTACAGAGAAATGAACCAAATTTCATTTAACCAAATTTCACAAGATCCACTCTTTCTTCTGGAAGATCTTGAATGTAGTGCACCTGAACTGTATTATTTTCATTGCTACCAGAATGTACTTAGTCCTTAACTATTTTAAGCTGTGTCTTCTCACTGAAGGCCAGCATAGAAAGTACGAATTAAAACAATGTTTTTATCCTGGTTTCCAACTCTATCCTATACATTATTCAGTATATATTTTAATACAATATCTTCCTATAGCACTTGCTATCTGTGGCATTTCATGGACAATTCACATGTTATAATTTATTGAAATTCTTATTTGCTTGTCTATCACCTCCCCTGACATATATTGAGCCCTGAATAGAAAATTATCACCTTATCTCACATCTTCCATTTATTTATCTTCTACACTCTTCCTGGAATTTGCTTTGCTCAGAGAAAAGAATTAATAAATATTTTATTCTTATAATGATGAGGATAATGGAAACAATACCAATGACAGTAGAAGTAGTAGAAAGACAAATTATCCTCATCAAAACAACATATAGCATATTACTCATCATTAAAATCAAATACAAAATATTGTGATTATCTTTGCATGTTGAGATTATGGATGGTTACTTTCCTCTTTATTTTCTAAGTTTCTGATATTGGTTAGAAAATATTAGTTGTGCATAAATAATTTAGTAAGCCTAATGAATGAGTTCCTAATACAAACAAAATCTAGACTGACTCTAGTAATTCATCAAAGAAAAATGAATCTCCTACTGGAGGATATATGTACGTTTCAGAAACCTCAATCTGCATAATGTCAGCTGATTAACTTTCCTATTTCCTCCTGCTGAGGACGACTGCCTGGAGAACTGGACTCCATCTTTCTGAACCCCGTTGGGTGCTTGGATGAAGAGAGAGAGAAAACAGGGAGCCAAGAGTGACAACGCTTTCCCACCCTGTAGAGGACACACCTGCCACTCTGGTGCTCAGCGCTCGACTGCCATGGCCCTGCCCTAATTCCAACTCCAGTGTTAGTTGATAGCGGGCAGAAGCAACAGTCCTTGACTGGGAAGCCTACCTTTACACTCTCTCCTCTGGCAGACACTCATGCGCCTCTCCCTCCTCAAAATAAAATCTCCTATTTATACCTAAAACTGTGTGTATCACAATCTCGAGGTGATTTGATCCCATCAGCAGTCCAAGCACTCAACGAAGATAAAACCTCAAGAAGAAATTCCTCTAAGTGTATCTATCAAGATAATTTCTCCTCAATGTGACCAATTGGTTTGTACTGTGGATAGGTTTCACTTCCCCAAGTATTCATGTTTACAAAGCATACATCCTTATGGCCTAAAATGGTCCAAGCCAAAGTCAGAGATAAAGGTAGATGAAGAGATGAATCCGACACCTAGAAACACTCATTCTAGTGCCCAGATTTGAAGAGTCTCTGTGAATAATTGCTTAGCATTACACAATGCCCAAAAAGACCAGCAAGAATAAAAACAGTGAATGTCTTTCATCACTTTTCTGAGTACATATTATTTCTACAATATTAAATAGACATATATTTCTGGTATAGATTAGTATAAATATGTTGACACTCCATACAGGCAAATTTTTTAAATCAAGTTTTAGAAACATACCTACAGTGGTACCTCGAGATACAAGTTTAATTCATTCTGTAATCTTGAGGCGTGGGAAACTATGAGATGCTCAAGTCACGGAAAACTGGTGGGTAGTGTGCAGCTGGCCGATCCTCGCGATTACTCCTATCTCAAATGTTGCTCGTATTTCAAAGCAAAAATCGCTCACTCGATGGCTTGTATCTCAAAAATCTCGTATTTTAGGGCACTTGTATCTTGAGGTACCACTGTATTTAGATACTGGACTTAAATTAACTCAAAAAGGAACATCTTATGAAAAAAATAATAGCTTCTTTTCCTTAGTATCAGAAAAATTTTCCTTCTGAATCCTCCACTCAAATAAGAGACCAACACTCTGATTACATTAAACAGTAAAAGTAAACAATAAGATCCAGAACTCTATTTCTATGTCACAATTAAGATTCAAATTCTTAACTTAGCATTCAAGATTCTGTATCATTAATTTCAACATTCTGGTCTCAACTCCACTAATCCCATTACCTCTTCATTCATTCAGCAAAAATATATGGAGCTACAGTGGATAGAGCATTGACCTGCGGACTAAATGGTTTCAGGTTTTAGTCCAGTCAAGGACATGTACCTTGGTTGCGGGCACACCCCCAGTAAAAGGTGTGCGGGAGGCAGCTGATGGGTGTTTCTCACTGATGTTTCTAACTCTCTATTCCTCTCCCTTCCTCTCTGTAAAAAATCGATAATATATGAGTGTGTGTATATATAGAGAGAGAGCGCGCTATAGCAATAAACAAGGCTACCATGATCCTAGTCCTTCAAACATCACAATTAAGTATTCTCCAAGCAAGCCAGTCAATTTGGTGTGTTCCCCAAACACTCATTCAACAAATATTTACTGGATAGGTTAAATATTGGGCACATTTTCAGACACTAGAGTAAACAAAGGGACAAAAAATTTATTTTTTTACAACATTCACAACCTTTTAAATGAAGAAAATATGTCTGTCTCTTTGCACTTTTATGTTATGTTTGTGTCAGTTTCCCTTCCTTCTCTTTACCTTTCAATACCTTTTCTTTTCCTTAGTACCAGTTACACCGTAGTTCAGATAACATGTTAGATGGTAGCTAAGTTGCTGGTGAAGAAACTGAGACTCAAGAAAGACTTAAATCTGGAGTGTGGAGTGATGGGAAGTACTGAGAGAGGAAGGTCAACTACATTTAGAAAATCAAAGAGAATGAAGAGATTCTGGACAGGAAATCACTAATGAGGCCTGGAGTGCAGTTGAGGATTTTATCAAACAAGCAATATAGGAACCCAGTTACTAGACTGAGGCTCAAAGTTACTACAGAACCAGAAGCAATGGTGCTAGATATCAAGGAAGAAGCTAATGAATCGGGGTTCTCGAAATTCTTCAAAGTGCAGAGCTGGCCCTTCTGGACTGTTCTGAGCCTTTAATCTTAGATCAACTTTTTTAACAATGAAATTAAAATAAATTTATCTTTCTAAATGATATATTTGGTAATGTGGTTATTATAAAAAATAAATAAGAGATACATACCATTCAATAGCAAAAATAAATAACCAGATTATAAAAATTAGGAGAGGACTTGAATAGACATTTTTCCAAAGGGGACATACAAATAGCCAACAAATACATGAAAAGATATTCAGCATCATTAATCATCAGGGAAATGCAAATAAAAGCCACTATGAAATATCACCTTACACGGTAGAATGGCTATTACCAAAACAAAACAAAAGAGAGAGATAACAAGAGTTGGCTAGGAAGTAGAGATAAGAGAACCCTTATTCACCGTTAGTGAGAATGTAAATTGGTACAGCCATTATGGAAAACAGTATGGAAGTTCCTCAAAAAATTTTAAATGAAACTACCATACAATCCAGTAATATCACTTCTGGGTATACACGCAAGAAAATAAAATCAGTATCTCATAGAGACACACTCCCGTTTTCCTTGTGGCATTATTCACAATAGCCAAGATATGTGAATCTTAAGTCGCCCTCAGTGAATGAGTGAATAAACAAAATGTGATACATACACATATACACAAGTAACTATATGAGGGGATGAATGTCTTAAATAACTTGATTGTGGTAATTATTTCACAATGTATATGTATATCAAATCATCACATTGTGTACCATTTTTATTTTTTAATTACACCTAAATGAAATTTGGGGCAGGAGGAAGAAGTTTAGGGGCCCAGAGTTAGGAATATTATATTGAGGCCTCAGATTCTCCAAGAAAAACAAAATTTTTAAAGTTTCTAATTAACAAATTCCAAATAATTATTTATGATTTCTCTTCCCTTCCCTAGTAAGTTAGTCAGGAAGTAGAGAAGATGGATCAAATGGTACTCCAACAACAAAGAAGTAATAATGGTGATGTTGGTATTGATAAAAGTAATCAAATAAAAGTTAACTGTTATAATAGTAATAATTATGATGTCTCTTTAATGATCACCTAGCATCTTAAAAAATACTTTTCTGCCAAAATCGGTTTGGCTCAGTGGATAGAGCGTCAGCCTGTGGACTGAAAGGTCCCAGGTTCGATTCCGGTCAAGGGCATGTACCTTGGTTGTGGGTGCATCCCCAGTAGGGGGCGTGGAAGAGGCAGCTGATCCATGTCTCTCTTATCGATGTTTCTAACTCTGTCCCTCTCCCTTCCTCTCTGTAAAAAATCAATTAAATATATTTTTAAAAATACGTTAAAAATTTAAAAAAAAAATACTTTTCAATCTACTATATCATTTCATTGATAAAGTAGAGAAAGACAAGGCAATCATTACTTTTCTAATGACATCAACAATATTAGTTGTATCATTCCAATTACATTATAGAGCAAAAGGCATTTGTAGAATAACTATCATTTATTTACGGCATTATGTCTTACAAAAGAAATGTGACTGAGGCTGTAACTGGGTCCTTAAGAAATCAAGGTATTTTCTCAAGCTGCAAATCCAATAGTGAACAAGAAACCCCAGTCTGGAACAGCAGGGAAAAATGTTCACCCCCAAGACTTACCAGAACTATTTAGGTTTAAGAAATAGGTGTATGTCTCAGAAACATCATCAATAAAGTTCTTGGACTTTTCTGTTATTTTTTTAAAGATGTTTTAAAAACAAGCAAAAATTAAATAAAATGCAATTGTAAGAATACCACTAGGAAAGTATCACAGTCATAGAAAGCAAAGCTAGTGTTAAAATGAAGGATCTGTACAGATGCTCTATAAAATGACCAGGTATTGGGGAGAGGGAGAAAGGAGGTTGTGTTTTTTGTTTTGTGTATTGTTTTGTTGTTGTTGTTGTTGTTGTAGTTTTTCAGAATTCCTTTTCTACTTCTTCATATACCTCTACCTATATCTGAGACTTGAAAACAAATCATAACAGCCATAAATTCTATACCTATTATTCCGACAAGGCACGCTAATACTATAGAATAATCCAGGCACAAAAATGTAAGTACTGTCAGGTGCAGTGGATATGTTTCTATTTGAGGAAGACCTTGAATGTTCATTTCTGCCTTACAGATGTTGGAATGTGGCTAAAAGATAAAAGGTACTGTAACTAATTATTGCAAGCCTCATTAGAAGTACTTCTAGTGATCAAAATAACTCTATATATAGTACATGAACTGCATTAGTTCAGTCTAGTTCCAATCTTCCACTTCCTCTCCCATGCTCACTCCAGAAGATCTTTTAATACTAAAATAGTCTCGTGTTAAACTGATTCTATTCTTAAGTTTTATGAAGCATTTGAAGCTTTCATGCCACCAATAAAATCATATTGGTAGTACTATAGTAACAAGTTTAAACAAAATTATATAAATATCAAACAGTGAGGGCATTTACTGTTTCCACAGGGCAAATCCTGCAAAGGAAGGGACAGCTGGGCATTTTATCCTCCAGCTAAGGGGGTTGGGGAAAGGCCACAGGCAACGGCTCACCCACCTGGTCGCCATCTGGCTTGGGACCAAGCAGAACAACAGAGCTGGGCAAAGAAGTCACTGTGCTGTGTCTCCACCTGGGCATTAGCTTTATCCCAATGGACACTGTGGGTACACAGTTTCATGCCATTCTTCTACTGTATGAATTCCCTCCCTGTGCCAGGAGGATGAGGGGAGATTCTGTCACAGTAGGTGTTGGACTGACCTCATTTAAGATACTGGTCCCATTTGTTTAAAAAATAAATAAATTCCCAAAGAGTCCAGAACCCAAACCAAAATTGCAGGCAGAGGAAAAGATGCAGTTGGCAAGGGTCATGGGTTTGGCAGGAAAGGGACAAGCAGGAATGGAAATCCTGAATCTCTTCACACCACATCATAGAAATCGGAAATACAGGGGAAACCACTCAAGAAGGATGAGTCACATAATAACATATCCCTGTCTTACTTAATAGCTGACCTGAGGACATAGTAGTTGGCATGGCTTGGTAGTAAATGGGAAATAAGTGAATAGGTGTTCTTCTTTAGATCCTGGGCAAACAGACCAACAATCATGTATGCTAACACAGTCCAAGCAATCCAAATAATTCTCAGGCTCTTTCCCCATCACTGGAAATTATCACTTCTTTCCCTGACCATTCAACCCATGCATTTTAGGCAAACTGTCCATACAATTTAGCAAAAAAAAAAAAAAAAAAAAAAAAACTATGATTGAAATATGTGAAAGGACCTCCCAAAAATCTCTATGAGCAACAATACTGGTTTTATTTTCCCAGAAGTATTAGAGTCACAGAGGTAGGCTGGTTGAGCAACATGTGATATGATGGGCCTTCCTCCCACTCAGTCACTTTCTACTCTACCTCTCCAAGGTATAAAGGGAGGGAGTGCTGCTCCATCTCTAAAGCCTAAGCTTTTGGGACTGCAGTTCCTCTCCTTGAATAACCTTTCCACCAAAACACCACCCCTGCCTGAAGTGCACATACTCAGAGAGCTATCCATGGGTCAAGTCTGCTTGATCCTGCCTGCTAAAGATGCCTGGAGAGCAACTGCATAGGGAGGACACCTATCACAGGTATGTGTAGATGCCATCACTCACATGAAAACCTTTCACAGCCTTTCAGTCTTTCAGCCAAGGCTCTCTGTCTCAAGATGTTGGAAAACAAGTCCTTCCTCCTTCACTCTTAGAAGTATTCATCTTGAAACCACCCGAAGCAGTGGCGTCTCATTCAGTGTGTTTCCTGCTCAGTACCCCCTTAAACTAGCTCCTTTCCTACGCACCTAAGCCCAGACCTCCACTTCAGAATTCAACAAGCTTACTCTACCCTCTCCTCCTTCCTGTC
>PVJN01037524.1:0-20869 GCA_004026805.1 Lasiurus borealis | reverse complement strand
TATTAAGATTTGAACTATTGTTATAAACCTTTTGACATTCACTACATTGATAGGGCTTCCCTTCAGTATGAATTTTTTTATGTCGCTTAAGATGTGAGATATAGCGAAAGTCCTTTTCACATTCATCACATTTGAAGGGCTTCTCTTCAGAATGAAGTTTTCGATGTTGAATGAGATTTGAATGATGGCTAAAAGCTTTGTCACAAACTTTGCATTGGTAGGGTCTTTCCCCAGTATGAGTTCTTTGGTGTCGAGTTAGATCTGAAAAACGGACAAAAGTCTTTTTACAATTATTGCATATGTAATGTTTCTCTCCAGTATGGAGTTGTTGATGGCGATTAAGATCTGAAAGCTGGTAAAAGGCTTTTTTACATTCATTACATGAGAAGGACTTATCTCCAGTATGAATTCTTTTATGAAAATTAAGATTTGAGGTGGTTTTAAAGGACTTTTCACAACTATCACATTTGTAGGGTCTCTCTTCAGTATGAACTCTTAGATGTATGATGAATTTTGAGTATGGATAGAAGTCCTTTTTGCAGTAATTACAGGTGTAGTATTTCTTTTTAATATGAATTTTTTGGTGTTCATTTCTTTCTGAGAAACTGGGAAAGGTCTTTTCACAAGATTTACAGGCAAACACTTTCTTTTGAGTATGAATTCTTTTATGCTGAGTCAAGTTGGGTTTCTTGCCAGCATGAAATTTTTGATGCGTGTTAAAGGATGAGAGAAACCTAAAGGCCTTCGGACATAAATTACATTTGTATGGTTTCAGTTTATTGTGCGTGTTCTGATGTTGAATAAACTCTGAAGCTTTGTTAAAGGTTTTGCTACATTGTTCACATTCAAAGTATTGATCTAGAATATACTTTCTTTGGAGTGTTGTAAATGATGCTTGGTGCCTAAAGGCCTTTGCGTTTTCACCATATTTCACTACTTTGTGAATCCTCTGATGTCCAATAAGTTGAGAGATGTGGCTGAAAACTATGCTACAGTCATCACACTCATAACGCTGGACAGAAGTACAAGGTTTTTCATCCTCAACTTGGTGAGAGCTTTGTCTGAACATTCTCACATATTCTTTAAGGGCATAATAATTCTCCAATGCTGGTTGACATGCTATTAGAAAAAGAGTGAGAAAAATAAAATTAAATCTGGACATCATAACAAAACATCAAGATAATTAGTAAATGGGAGAATCCAAGATGGCGGCATAGGTAAACGCCTACACTGCTGCCTCGCACAACAATTTCAAAACTACAACTAAAAGACAGAATGGACATCATCCAGAACCACAGGAAAGCTGGCTGAGTGGAAATTCTACAACTAGAAGGAAAGAGAGGGGCTCACAGAGACCCAGAGGAGCTGCAAAAAGCTGAGGTATGGAGACGCATGTGCTGAGAGAGCGGGTGCCCGAGTACCTGGCTGGCTTATAAGGTTTTTCAAGAATATGCTAAAAAAGATGGATAAGTTTATCAAGTTCCAAGAAGAGATGCAAAAGGACCAACTAGAGATGCAAAAGAGCCAACTACAGATGCTAGAGATGATGTATAAATTTAGCGAGTCCCAAGAGGAGATGAAAAAAAACCAACTAGAGACACTGACTGAAATAAAAAATATTATACAGAGTCCTAACAGCAGACTAGAGAAAGACAAGAATCAAGTCAAAAATTTGAAATATAAAGAAACAGAAAACACTCAACTGGAAAAGCAAGAAGAGAAAAGAATCCAAAAATGTGAATATAATGTAAGGAGACTCTGGGACAGCTTCAAGCGTACCAACATCAGAATTGTGGGGGTACCAGAGGAAGAGAGAGCAAGATACTGAAAACCTATTTAAAGAAATAATGACTGAAAACCTCCCACATCTGGTAAAAGAAATAGATTTACAAGTCCAGGAAGCACACAGAACCCCATATAAAAGGAATCCAAAGAGGACCACACCAAAATACATTATAATTAAAATACCAAAAGCAAAAGACAAAGAGAGAATATTAAAAGCAGCAAGAGAAAAACAGTTTATTACCTACAAGGGAGCACCCATACAACTGTCAGATGATTTCTCAACAGAAACGATGCAGGCCAGACGGGAGTGGCAAGAAATATTCAACATGATGAATAGCAAGAACCTTCAACCAAGAATAATCTATCCAGCAAAGCTAACATTCAGAATTGAAGGACAGATAAAGAGCTTCACAGATAAGAAAAAGCTAAAGGAGTTCATCAACTCCAAACCAGTATTATATGAAATGCTGAAGGGTACTCTTTTAGAAGAGGAAGAAGAAAAAGGTAAAAGCCAAAAAATCATGAACAACAAATACATATCTATCAACAAGTGAATCTAAAAATTAAGTGAATTAAAAATTTGATCAACAGAATAAATTGGTGAATATAATAGAATCAGGAGCACAGAAAGGGAGTGGACTGATCATTCTCAGGGGGAAAGGGGTGAGGGGTGTACAGGGAGAGACTGAACAAAAATCATACACCTATGGATGAGATCAATGGGAGGGAGCTAAGGACAGAGGGAGGGGTGGGAGCTGGGTGGAGGGGTGCTATGGAGGGGAAAAAAGAGAAACAAATGTAATAATCTGAATAAGAAAGATTTAATTTTAAAAAATATAATTAGTAAATGGGTAAGGGGAGGAAAGGGTTCAGTGAAAGGGGACTTTAGAGGGATAGCATGAGAAGTAGGAACTTGTGGGGTGACGAATGAAGAGACGTCCTCCAAATACTGCACAAGGATAATTAAATGATCAACATGCAGCCACTGACATTTTTCTTTGAATTTAAAATACTTATATTTGTGACTTGTTGAAATTGTTAATTACAAAAAAAAAGCTTAAAGAATTTAAAATTAATCACATGAAAGTCCAAGTATAGGTTAAAGTCTTATTTTCATTTAAGTTCCTTTAAAATATTTCTGTATAGATATAACTATTTGTGAAGGTGATTATATTTTAACTATTTTCCTTTAAATGGCAAAATTGGGGAAATTTATATTGGTAAATATAAGTCAGGTGTAGCAATTTAACTGATACTTGATATTTTAGTGGGTGACAGGCTCATTATTGATGGGACCACTCATCTGTTTGGATATTTGAATTATATTGTTCCTGTTATTGCTCAGAATAATCTTATATATACATCTTTGTTAATTTGTTGAAATACACTCTAGTCATAGATTGTTAAAATGCAATGGAGTATGTGTACACACACACACACACACAGCACACACAGGTAAGCCAGGCCAAGGGACCCCATCAATGCATAATTGGGGCCAGGGAGGGACATGGGAGGTTGGCCAGTTCGGGAGGGGTCATGGGAGGAGTCCAGGGTATGTCCAGATCATCTTACTTAGTCCTGATTGGCCAGACCCCAGCAGCAAGCTCACCTACTGGTCAGAGCATCTTCCCCCTGGTGGCCAGTGCACATGATAGTGACTGGTCAATTGGCCAACTATCTGCTCCCTGGTGGTAGTGCACATCATAGCGAGCAAGCCTTAGCATATCATTAGCATATTATGCTTTAATTGGTTGAAAAGCCAACTGGACAATGGGACAATGGCATGAGCATATCATTATTTTTTGGTATCTTGATAACCCCAGACTATCACACTTATGACCCCCATAGTTTGACCAAAATATAATTTCTAGCATTAATATTTTTGGTAATAAGTAAATCTAAATAAGAATTGGTTAATCACAACTGGGAAACTGGAATCCTTGAAAGAGGATAAAGGGAGAAGGAAAGATCAGAAAAAAATATTTAAGGAAATAACAATGCAAATTTTTTTAACCACAATGAAAACTATTAATTCACAGTTTCAGAAGCCCAACAACAGAATATACATTCTTCTCCAGTGCACAAAGAACATTTCCCCAAATACTTTCAAACCAATAAACTTAACCAATCAGAACAGAAATGAACAGAAAAATCAGGAAGTTATTTGAACTGGATGCAAACCCAATACATAAGAATTTCTGAGATGTACATGGTAAAATTTAGAGCACTAAAGGCCTATCCTATATAACAAAAACCTAATATGCTAATTGTCCCATTGTCCAGTTGGCTTTTCAACCAATTAAAGCATAATATGCTAATGATATGCTAAGGCTTGCTCGCTATGATGTGCACTACCACCAGGGAGCAGATAGTTGGCCAATTGACCAGTCACTATCATGTGCACTGGCCACCAGGGGGAAGATGCTCTGACCAGTAGATGAGCTTGCTGCTGGGGTCTGGCCAATCAGGACTAAGTAAGATGATCTGGACATACCCTGGACTCCTCCCATGACCCCTCCCGAACTGGCCAACCTCCCATGTCCCTCCCTGGCCCCAATTATGCATTGATGGGGTCCCTTGGCCTGGCTTGTACCCTCTGGCAATCCAGGGTCCCTCAGGGAATGTTGTAAAGCTAGTTTCAGCCCAATCCTGCAGACCAGGCTGAGGGACCCCACTGGTGCACAAATTTGTGCACCAGGCTTCTAACCCTATCTAATAAAAGAGCAATATGCAAATTGCTATATCCACACCCACCAGCCATGCCCACCAGCCAATCAGGAGCAAGTATGCAAATTAACCCTACCAAGATGGATTTGGCCACAGAGAGAGCAGGAGGGAAGCTTGGTTGCCTCCAGTGATGGAGGAAGCCAAGCTTTCTGCACACCCTAGCTGGCCCAGCTCTGTGCTAAGGCAACAAAGTTTCAATGGCTGCCACCACAGAGTGAGCAGAAGGCTTGGCTCAGGTCCAGGCTACAAAGTTTTAATTATAGAAGAAAAATAAATCCCAGATACCAGGGCCTCTGCTTGGGTCACCGAGAAGCGTGGCCAGCCTGCAAACCACCACAGGCCTCTCGCCCAGGCCACCTCACATCCTAAGGGAACCCCCATCTTGATCTGGGATACCCTTCAGGGCAAACCAGCTGCCCCCCACCCGTATATCAGGCCTCTATCCTATCTAATAAAAGAGCAATATGCAGATTGACCATCACTCTAACAAACAAGATGACTGCCCCCATGTGGTCAAAAGGTCCTGCCCCCATGTGGACACAAGATGGCCAGCAGAAGGGGGCAGTTAGGAGGGACCAGGCCTGCAAGGGAGGGCAGTTGGGGATGATCAAGCCTGCAGGGGAGCGCAGTTAGGGGTGACCAGGCCATCAGAGGAGGGGAGTTGGGGGTGACTGGGCCTGCAGGGAAGGGCAGTTGGGCGGAGGGGGACCCAGGCCCCTAGGGAAGGGCAGTTAGAGGCAAACAGGATGGCAGGGGAGCAATTAGGCATCAATCAGGCTAGCAGAGGAGTGGTTAGGGGTGATCAAGCTGGAAGGCAGAAGTGGTCAGGGACAATCAGGAAGGCAGACAGGTGAGCAGTGGGGAGCCAGCAGTCCTGAATTGTGAGAGAGATGTCTGACTGCCCGTTTAGGCTCGATCCTAAACGGGCAGTTGGACATCCCTCAAGGGGTCCCAGATTGGAGAGGGAGTAGGCTGGGCTGATGGACACTCCTCCTCCCTTCTTCCAGCACAAATTTTGTGTACCAGACCTCTAGTATATTATAAAAAAGAAAGGTCTCAAATCAATGACCTCAGCTTTTACTTCAAGATTTAAAGAGACAAACAAATTAAATCAAAATAAGCAAAAGAAAGGAAGTAAAAATCAAAGCAGAAATCAGTGAAATAGAAAACAAATCAATATAGGGAAAAATGCAATTAAACAAAAAGCTGGTTCTTTACAAAGATATATAAAATTGATAAGCCTTACCAGACTGATCAAGAAAAAAAAGAACATAAATTACCAATGTTAGGAATGAAATAGGTTATGTAATTACAGACTAATCGCCATTAAAAGAGAAAGGGAATATTATGAACACATTTAGACCACTGATTTTTTGACAAATGTTCAAAGGCAATGGGAATGTTTTGTGAAATGATTAATAATATGTCCTGTGACCCAGAGAAATTATTACACAAATTCTTAAGGGCACATTTGAGAATTTGGTCAGAAAGAGTTGTGAAGATTTAGCCACTGATGAGGCAAAAGATTCCAAATTTAAATGTGGTGGACACATAGAATACAATGTTATACTAAAGTATATTAATAAAAGGGTAATATGTTAGTTAGACCAGGAGACCTTCCAGACAAAACCATGGTGGCGGGGCAGAGGCAGAGGTGGTTAGGGACAATCAGGCCAGGAGGAGAGGGCAGTTGGAGGCAAGCAGGCTGGTAGTGGGTGGGGCACTTGGGGGTGAGCAGGTCAGTGTGTGGGGGGGGGGCAGTTGGGGGTGAGAAGGCCAGTGGAGAGGCAGTTGAGGGCAAGCAGGCCAACAGGCAGAATGGTTAGGGGAAATCAGGCAGGCAGGTTAGCAGTTAGGAGCCAGTGGTCCCAGATTGTCAGAGGGATGTCCGACTGTCAGTTTAGGCCCTATCCTACAGGGGATCCCACAGAGATCAGGCCTAAACTGGCAGTCAGACATCCCCTGAGGAGTCCCAGATTGGAGAGGGTGCAGGCCAGGCTGAGAGACACGTCCCCCCATGCACAAATTTCATGCACTGGGCCACTAGTGTGTGTGTATGTGTTAGAGGTATGTTAGAGGTATCTATATAGTTTATCTCAGAACTAGAGATAAATGGAAAGAAATGAGATTTTTATAGTATGCCATTTAAATTAAAATGCATTTGTATATACACTGAGTGGCCAGATTATTATGATGAGAATGCATAATAATCTGGCCTCTCTCTCTCTCTCTCTCTCTCTCTCTCTCTCTCTCTCTCTCTCTCTCTCTCTGTGTGTGTGTGTGTGTGTGTGTGTGTGTGTGTGTGTGTTAGAGGCCCAGTGCATGAATCCGTCAATGGGTGAGGTCAAGCCAGCCTAGCCAGGGGAGAGAGAGGGGGCGGGCATGGGAGGTTGGCCAGCCTGCCTGCTGGTTGAGCTCCTGGTCAAGGGGACAATTTGTATATTAACCTTTTATTATATAGGATATACACTGAGTGGCCAGATTATTATATGTTCAGAGATCATAATTTGGCCACTCAGTGTATAAAACAGAATATTTGATCACTGACATGTGCATTTTTAACAACATAGAAAAGATATATTACACTGGCTGACATAGAGCAGGGAGAAGAATGAGATCATGGAGTCCAGATTAAGGGAATATAAAATAATAACAGAGTTTTAAATAGAACAGTGATAATTAGCTAGCAGCTGAACAATACGATTGACTGAGTACTCTGTATCTGATTTCCAGCTCTCTCACTATCACATTTACAGCCATAAATAGTCTAATTTGTTTTATTTGAATAGATGTATATTTATGTATGAAACACTAAACAGAACAGAAAGCAAACAGATTTGTTTTTTGAAACCACAAGACAGTGGAGAGAGTAGGAAAATGTAATTATAAAAATGATCACAACTTGATAGAAAATATGCAGAAGTGCACAAAGAATGAAAGGCTAAGGAAAAGAGACAAACACATTAATGGAATAAAAGTTCAGAAGGTGACTCATCTGTATAGACTAGTGGCCCAATACATGATTCATGCACATTGAAAGGAAATTAGAATATTTAATATCACTATTTGCCCTTTCTCTATAATAGAAGTGTCAACCAAATGCACAATCAACAATGACAGATCGAAACACACGTGATGGCGCCAGTGAGAGATTTATGTGTATCGTGCATGCACAAGTCAACTTAGCCTTTTATAGATATAGAATAGACTTGCTTAAGTAGACCTGCTTTCTGATTTAGCTAAACTTTATCCAGCCCAACTTCTCTTTCCGGTAATTGTCAGCAACACAGCAATAAATATCAACATGAAGCAGATTATTATTGTCGATCATGCAGGGAGAACAAAAGGTAAAATATTTCACTGCAGCAGTGTTTGACTGTATTCTGCACAGTGAGAAAACCAGGAGTCGTTTTCAAGGTCCACCATTTCTTTTCAGTCAGGTAGAGTTTCTAAACTTTCTAAATCTCCATTTTCCAGCTAATGAAAAGAAAATAGGATTCTACTGAGTCTCCCCTCTTCCTACTCTAGGACTTCTGTGAAGATCAAATGAGATGAGGCATGGGAAAATGCTTCACAAATATTTGGTTAAAGTGTTAAAATATTTGCACCTGGCTATAAAGCAAGTTGTGTTCCTGGGCTGAAGAAACTGCAAGGAGGCTAGTTGCTAGGTAGAGGAAACTGGGTGTTGCTACATGATGTCATTACCCGGCACCCACAGACCCCTTTCTGAGCTAGGCTGGGTTGTGGGCTACATTTGTGCCATGGGGTCTTGGCAGCATTGGCTGTGATTTGGTGGGGTGTCACTATGGGGTGGTGGTAGAGCCTATGTCCTACTTGGAGGAAGCTGAGTGTTGCTTTGTGGGCATCAGTTCCACAGTGCTATTTCTCTGTAAATGGCAAGAACGCCTCACGGCAGCTCCTGCATTGAGTGTCTGCCTCCTGGTGGTCAGTTCGCATCATAGCAACAGATCAGATGGTGGGAGGGACAGTTGGCATTATTAGCCTTTTATATGTATAGATGAATTAGCCAGGTGGGAGAGGAATTTGGGCTAACTTATTAAGTTTTTAAAGAGTAATTCCAGCTGTGGTGGTTCAGTGGTTGAGCATCAATCTATGAATCAGGCGGTCTCAGTTCAATTCCCAGTCAGGGCACATGCTTAGGTTGCGGTGTGGGGCATGCAGGAGGCAGCCAATAAATGAATCTATCTCATCATTGATGCTTCTATCTCTCTGTCTTCCTTCCTGTCTGAAATCAATAACAATATTAAAAAAAAAGAATAGGAGGGTTCAGGTTTACTTGGAATTCTTGTGAACAATTCTGATAAAACCTTTGAATTTCTTTCTAGATTCCAGGTCTACTTCCCAAAATACCTACAGCATTTTATTCTATTCTTCAGATCTAATAATGACCCAAACTAAAAATTGCCTTTTCATCCCTTGACTTTCAGGAGTTTGTTAATGAGCTATCTTCTCAATTGTGCACTGAAATGTAAAGTTTCTATGAAATCCCTTAGATGATCATTGCAATTTTTACTTTCTGTTAATGATGGGCATATCATCTTTCTCCAATTAGATAGTAAATTTCTTGTTTTTTCTGGTTGATTGGTTGGCTGGTTTGTTGTTAATCTTCACCCAAGGATATTTTTTCCCATTAGATTGTTTAGAGTGAACAGAAGGGATGGGGAGAGACACAGAGAGAAACATCAGTGTGAGAGAGAAACACATTACTTGGTTGCCTCCGGCATGCACCCTGACCCAGGGCAGGGATTGAGCCTGCAACCAGGGTACCTACCCTTGACCAGAATCAAACCCACAACCCTTCACTCAGCGGGCCAACACTCTAACCATTGAGCACCCAGCTAGGGCCTGGTTTGTTCTTTTATCTCTAATATACCTATTATCAAATCTAGATTTAAAAAACACTCCCCCTCTATAACTCTTTCTTGGAAAGAAAAAAAGCAAGGTTTTTCATGGCACTTTTCTAGCTAACCCACTCATCCATTCTAATCACTGATAAATTATTTGACCAGCTATTCATATTTCTGTCCCTTAGTGCGTAATATAAATTTTAAACATTTACCAGCACAGTATCTCGTGTCCTAAGATGGGAGGTCTAACAGAAGGGGCACAGGGGCGAGTGGTGACTATGGGGTAAAAATGGGATTTCTTTGGAGGACCCTGGGGAGGGCTCCTCTCCTGTCACCTCAGGGGTCCAGGTGGCTCTGACCAGCTGGGGTGTGAGCTGTGATGGCTTCCACCTGCTAATTGGTTGTCAATTACCTGGGCACCGAGGACCTGTCGCCTCTTTCTGCAACATGCCGAGCAGTTCCCCTCGCTCCAAAGAGGATATCACTTCTGCCTTGAAAGACCAGTGTCCTGAGAAAAACAAGTGACTTTGAGCATGCTGCGGTTCTTACAGAACTTTTAGTCCATAATGAATCTCACCTCAAAATCTCCCAGGAACCTCTAAAGCACTGCTTTTGTTTAAAATGAAAAAAAGAAGAAGAAAAAAAGACGGTCTACATTCTAACAATTCCCCAGCTGTTTCGTAGGCACACAATGGCTTTAAAAGGACAATTTTGAAAGGAGTTGGGATGGTTTGGGAGGCAGTGGAAAAGAGAAAACTTGAAGAAAATGCCCGTTCCGAACATCACACAGCTCCAATACTTTTCTGAGAAATATCGGGTTGAAATGCAGTCAGGCATTTTCAGGGGCTTTGCAGGTAATTCACACGGAAGGAGAAATACCATGGGTCATTTTAAACGAGCATTGAAGATCTCCTCACCCAGCGTCACGAGGTAATTACAGTTATCCAGCATCACCTCCACATACAGTTCTCTCTCTTCGGGGCTCAGATGCGCCCACTGGTCCGGAGAAAAGATCACAGCCACATCTCCCAGATTCACCGACACCTGAAATAGCATTTTATACTTTATATGTGTGCCTGCTTCCACGGGGCCCGAAATATCGTTCCAGTTGGGCATAATTGGGAGGGAAACAGTATTAAGGGTATGTTAGAAAGTGTGGTCAAACTATAACGGAAAGTGGGAAGTGTAAAAAATATAGTTCCTCCTCATAGAGTTTGGGAAGGCAAAATTACCTATCCTCTTTCTTTTTAAAAAAATATTTTATTGATTTTTTACAGAGAGGAAGGGAGAGGGATAGAGAGTTGGAAACATCGATGAGAGAGAGACATCGATCAGCCGCCTCCTGCACGCCCCCTACTTGGTATGTGCCCTCAACCAAGGTACATGCCTCTGACCAGAATCGAACCTGGGACCTTTCCATCCGCAGGCCAACGCTCTATCTACCCATTGAGCCAAACTGGTTTCGGCTCTTTTTCATTTTTTTAAGGCCATAGTGAAAGCAACATGCATTTGTTGTAGTGCTTGGCTGAGGAGCCAACGGGGTTGACGACTGAAGCTGGAAATTTGGGATCCCACCTGGAGCCTGGAACTGGGATCCCACCAGGTGAAGCCAGGAGGGAGCGCCCTGCGGGGCTGTGGGCGGGGACACCAGCTGTTCTGCCTTCAGACGCCAGACCTCCAGCTGACACCCCTGGCCCGAAGGCCTTCAGACTTGGATTAGAACTACACCAGCCTCTCTCCTGGGTCTCCGGCTCGTTGCCTGCAGACCTGGGGGTTCTCAGCCCCCCTCATTACGTGAGTCAATTCCCTGTGAGTGTTTCCTGTCGATGTTCCGTTTCCCTAGAGAACCCCAATTAATATCACTTGTAACTTCCAGACAGTGTAGGTTGACAAGGATGATACAGGCTGAGGCATCACAAGAGGCCTTTAAAAAGGACGTGAGCTTGAAACGCACGTTAAACGCAAGGACGGCCACTTCTGGTTCCAGCGATAATGGAGTGGTTGCTCCAAGCTACCTTCTCACTGTGAAGAACTTAAAGAGCTAGACAAGCACACAAATCGCCATTTTATGTGCTGGAGAGCAACCTACGCGGGGCTGTGACCCCTGACATAATGAAAGCGCACGGTATCCTGGAACTGGCTTTGATGGCATCTCTAGAGACAGTGCGGGGACAGGGACCCCCGCAGAGAGCAGGGCCTTGCCGGATGGAGAGGTGATCAGAGTTTGGAGTCTCCCTGTGCTTCGAGAGCAGGGTGCTACCAAAGGGCCCTAACCACCTGTGGGAGCTTTTCCCGTCGGTCCCCAGCTGACACTGGGGCTGTGCCTGCAGAGGGCCACAGGTGGGAGGACAGCTGTTGGGCTACTGAGTCCAACAGCAGTTTTGGAGGCCACACAGTGCTGGTGAGGAAGCAGGACCCAGCCCAGCCAGAGGGGAGGAGCGGGTGGCCAGGCATTTTAGTTGAGGCCACACATGAGTTCTATAGTGTGGCCTCAACTAAAAGGAAGGCAGAGCCCGGCCGGTGTGGCTCAGTGGGAGAGCACTGAACCATGAACCAAGAGGTCATGGCTTGATTCCCAGTCAGGGCACATACCTGGGTTTCCAGCCTGATCCCCAGGAGAGAACATGCAGGAGGCAGCTGATCAGTGTTTCTCCCTCATCATTGATGATGTTTCTATCTGCCCCCCGCCTCTTCTTCTCCCTTCCTCTGTCTGAAATTTCACATATATATATATATATATATATATATATATATATAATATATATATATATATATATATTATATATATATATATATATATATATATATATATAGGCAGAGATATACTTATCCACTCAGACTTGAGAACATTGAATGACTAGTGACTTCTCTCTTCCAGAAGAAATAGCAAGCTTTGATAAATCTGTCTCGATCTGTATGCACTCCTAACAGCCCCTGAAAAAGGGTACATTGAAGTCCTAACCCCAGTATCTTAGAATGCGACACTACTTGGATTTTTTTTTTTTTACAGAAGTAGCCAAGTTAAAATGAAATTATTGGGGAGTCCCACTCCTATAGGACTTCTGAAGGAGGAATTTGGACGCAGAGGCGGACATGCAGAGGCACAACTATGTTCCCATGAGGAGTCACAGGAAGAAGGTCAGATGAAGATGGAGCAGAGATGGGACCCCGCACCTACCAGCCAAGGCGTGGCAACGGGTGCCAGCAAACCCCGGGAGCGGGGCTAGAGGCCTGGATCAGGTCCTCCCGTACAGCCCCCAGAGAAAACCACTCCGAGGCCCTCCAAAGTGGTATTTTAGGAGGAAAATCATAGGTAGGCAACTCACCTGCGAAATCACCTTAAGAAATGAAAGCGCCATTTTCTCCTCCTCCTGCTTCTGTTCTCAGAGGAAAGCAGACTTCCGAGCAGTCTCACCTTAACATTGAGGGCAGAAGTAGGTGAGATCAGTTGCCCCAACCTTCCACCCCCACCCCACATCTCACTACCACCTCAAGCACACACGCCAGCAGCCCCTGAGCCTTGGCCCCCTGGATCCCCTTTCCTCCTGAGACCCCCAAGGGGCCCTCAGGTGATGCTGCTGCAGCTGGGATGCCAGGTATACGGGGCCTCTCCCCACAGGCCCAAGTGCGCAACTCGACTTCCCCGATGTGCCCTGAAAAACTTTCCCTCCCCTCCCCGGCAGGACGGAGCACGGACTCACCCTCCCATCCAGGTCAGCCCCAACACGCCAACAAGCCCGGCACGCAGCTGAGCCTGCTTATGTGGAGCCCAGATCCTCGCAGGCAGGGCCTTCTCATTTCCTCATCAAGGCCGGCCACGGCCCGCAGGCCCTAGCCCTTTGGGCCCGAGTTTGGTGGGAACAGGAAGGGTGAGGGAATGCAGGATTGCCTGGTCAAGGGTTCGAGGGCTCTTTATCCTCGCCTACTGTCCACCCAATGGTCAGGTCATATCATACACACTCCAGAGGGGCTGGTGGTGCACTTACTGCACCTTGGAATCTTGGAAATGAGGGGTGTCACGTGGTGCCCTTCACCCACAAGAGGCAGCTGCAAGGAGGAGGCAAGGCAGTTTGGTGCGTTGGGCAGGGGGATGGTGTAGAATAGCACCTCTCCTTTCCACGCCCATTGGTGACATGGGGAAGCCAGCATGTCCCCATTGCCCCAGATGGGTAGGGAAGGACAGAAGTGTGTGGTAGGTAAAATAATAACTCCCCCAGAGAGACCCAGGTCCTAATGACCAGAACCTGTGAATATGTTACTTTAACAAAAGGGCCTTTGCAGGTTCACCTCAAGGATCCTGAGGTGGGGGAGTGGCCTGCTGGGCCTGATATAATCAAAAAGCATCTTCTTAGAGGGAGGCAAGTACTTCACATGACAAAAGGGGGCCACAAGCAAAGGAGTGGAAGCTGGAGATGGTAAGGGGACAGGGCCTCCCTAGAACCTCCAAAGGCACACGGCCCTGCCTTTGGATTTTAGCCCCATAAGACCCATTTCAGCATTCTCACCGCCAGAACTGTAAGGCTATGAACTTGTGTTGTTCTAAGTCACTCAGTTGGTGGGAATGTGTTACAAGGCAAAGGGGAACTGACCCAGAGACTGAGAGAGGCCCGGGTGAGGCTGAGATGGACACAGAGCATGGATGCCTAGACCGGAGGCCATGATGAAGGAGGAATGAAGGTCCAGACCCTCATTGGTGCCCAAAGACCAGGGGGACTGAACGCTGTAGCAGGACAGGAGGCACAGCCCAAGTCCCAGCCAGGTGAGATGCCGTAAGCCGGGACCAGCCAGGCCTAACGGACAGCACCCAGGCCTCAGTCATCTTTTTCTGTTCTTTCATTTCTTGGTCAGCCTTCATGAAGGGAACACTTAATTCTGAGGCAAAACAGGAAGAAAGGAAGAGGGCTTTTGAAAGGAGAGAACGTGCCTGAGAGCACATGGTGAAATTTGGAGTCTGGGAACTTAATTTCTCAACCAACTGTCAACTTTAGGATATTACAGAAGACCAGAGGAAAAAAACAAACAACACTTAGAGGAAGGGAGTTACATTTTAATTATGTGTGGGCCCAGAGAAAAATGTGCCTTTCAAATTCTGGACCACATCCCTCCTCCCCACCCAACATGGAGGAAGCTTTTTCTATTTATACTTTTTCTAGCTCTTTGTCTCCCATATTTTCTGGGAAGGGGCCATGAGACTATATCTCAAGGCCTGGCCTGTTGCCAGCACTGACAACTCTGTCTGGGGCATAGTTTATGGCCTCTCTGGAATGGGAGTAGTCTTATTTTTCTTATTTAAGCAAGCAAGCATTTACAGAAGCCAAAATAGCAGGGTTAAAATTTCAAACAGCAGTTTTTATATACGATGGATGCTTCTGTTTTCAACAAGCACAAGCACTTACTGAGTTGGGTGGAGTTGTCCTGGGAGTGATCATTTCCTACTACATTTTATTACAGAATGAAAATGAGAGCCAATGTCAGAAATTTATGTCAGAAATGAATCCAGGTCCCTCACATCTGCATTCATCAGTATGAGATATTTACAGGTTCTAGTAGAAAACAAGAGGGAAAGTCTTTTTCTAATGGAAGAGTTAAAAATAAAGACACTGAGAGGGAGATGAGGTTGAAAATGGAGGGTCGAAGGTCAAATTGTGTGGGGCGGCCTGAGTTTACAATCTGAATTTCTGTGAAAGAGAAAGCATCAGAGGTGAAAGCAGTGTGTGAAACCCCGTAAAGGTTGCAACAGTTTTTAAAGGGAATGGAAAGGGGAACTGAAGAAAATGAAATAAAGGAACTGCTCAGATAAAGTTTGAAGTCTGTGATTCTTACAAATGCCCAAGCCATAGATGGCAGGGTAGGGACTAGAGCAGAGGCAACAAGAATGGAGGTGATCAAGCAAATATTGTAAACTCTGACTTAAGAAGTTACAGTGACTGACCAATGTTACTTTCAGATGAAATGTTGGAACATATAGGTTAGGTGACTTATGGTGTAGGTCCCCAATTCTTAGTAATTAAACTAGAATCTGAAATCCATTCTCCTAAAATCACAGGCCAACTTTTCCCACTAGGGCAATTTTATCCTATCTAATAAAATAGTAATATGCAAATTGACCATACCTGTGCTACACCACAAGCCACACCTACCAGCCAATCAGGAGTGAGTATGTAAATTAATCCCAACCAAGAAGGCTATGGCCATGGAGAGAGCAGGAAGGAGGCTTGGGTTTCCCCAGCGATGGGTGAAGCCAAGCTTTCCACACACCCTGGCCGGCCTAGACCTCCACTCAATGCTACAAATTTTCAATTATAGAAGATAAATAAATTCCAACAAAAATGGTAGCAGCCATGGAGCTGGAGAGAGCAGGAGGCTAGGGTTGTCCCTGGTGATGGAGGAAGCTAAGTTTTCCACAGCCCTGGCCTGCCTTGGCCTCCACTTAAGTCTACAAAGTTGCAATTATAGAAGATAAATAAATCCCAACAGAAATGACTGCAGCAATGGAGCAAGCAGGAGGCTTGGCTCTGCTCCAGGCTACAAAGTTCAACTGTAGAAGATAAATAAATTCCAGATACCAGGGATTCCACCTGGGTCACTGGGGTGTGTGGCTTGCCTGCAAACCACCAGAGGCCCCTCACTAGCCCACCCCACACCCCAAGGAAACCCCTACCCTGATCCATGACACCCTTCAGGGCAAACCAGCTGGCTCCCACCCATGCACCAGACCTCTATCCTATCTAATAAAAGAGTAATATGCAGATTGACCATCATTCCAATACACAAGATGGCTATCCCTATGTGGTCAAAGATCCTGCCCTCATGTGGACACAAGATGGCCACTACAAGATGGCCTGCAAGGGAGGGCAGTTGTAGTGATCAGGTCAGCAGGGGAGGGCAGTTAGGGGCAAACAGGCTGGCAGGGGAGTAGTTAGGCATCAATCAGGTTGACAGGGGAGTGGTTAGGGGGTGATCAGGCTGGCAGGCAGAAGCGGTTAGGGGCAATCAGGAAGGCAGGCAAGCAAGCAGTTGGTAGCCAGTAATCCTGGATTATGAGAGGGATGTCCAACTGCCTGTTTAGGCCTGATCCTAAAGACTGGCAGTTGGACATCCCTCAAGGGGTCCCATATTGGAGAGGGTGCAGGCTAGGCTGAGGAACATCCCCCCTGTCCCCATGCCTGAATTTCATGCACCGGGCCTCTAGTTGGATAATAAATAGCTTAATAGCTCCTCAAAAAGTATCACAGACTTCTAATATAAAGGATTTAATGACAAAAATTTGAAAGAAAACTAGACATGTGTATAATACTGTAATATTCAGATATACTAAGATAAATATGTAAAATCATTCATGACTATAACTTTTATTGTTTTCAAAACACTGCTATTAGATATAGTAAGTTATTTATAAAGGGATATATTAAAAATTGGAAAGTTAAAATAAAATTATTTTACCTGGAGTTCTTTGATTAAGATGTCTTTGAACAACCAAAATTTCATAATGGGTGCTTTTCTGATTCTTTACTTCTTAATCAGTTAAATACAAAACTTAATTCACAGACTGAGATTGGCTCACCGTTAGTGAAATCCCCAAGTAAACATGGCAGTATGTAGGGATAAAAGAAGATTAGTTTTGCCCTTTAAAAATGAGGGGCCAATTATTCTACAAGTCTGATGATGGCCTATTTACAATACCAGCTTTTTAGAACAAGTTTCTTTAGTCTTATATTCAGGAATTGTTTTTCATTTCCTTTCCTATCATTTGAATTCTAACAGCCTTATGCTACAATAACTCAACATCATCATTTTTCTCTAAATATATCTAAGGAGGTTAATGATAATTGTATGAGACCAGATGTCAGAGATGTTACCGCCATTCAGACAAAAAAAAAGTAGAAGCATTCTGCATTCCTGAACATTTTCATTTATATTACAGATGTCAATACCTATCACCAGTCACTCTCTAAGTTTTTGGTTTCAAAATTAAGAAGCAAATTAGTCACCTTTTCTTGTCCCTGCATAGAGGAATTTTCTTCAATAGTTTTAATCCCAGAAATATAGAGTTCACATTACTTATTTATGTCTACTTGCATTGGGTGTACAGTTTTCCTCACAAAATCTTTTTGTCATTAAACATATTGTCTTTATTTGTTTTAAAAAGTGTATTCATGATCTAATTTATTATTTTATTTCAATAAATAATCTAAATAAAATTAAGTGATGAAATGTCTTAATTTCATTATTCTTCTTAGCTTTCTACTCTCAATATAGGAAATATGATAAAAAGCAATGCTTTGGCTTATTTCAAATCCTAGGCTCAATATTCTCAGTCCTCTTTCTGGTGGATAGTGCCAAGAATCATGGACACACACAAAGTAAAGTGGAATATACACCTGTAGTCATATAATGCTGTTGTTTCCTTGCCAAGTATGTTCTTAAATTTTATATATTTATTTTATTTTTAAATTTTCATATACTGTGAAATTTGATGAAGAACAGTTAAATATTATAATCACTATGGGAAAATATTTAGCTACAGACAGGATCTCTCTGGGTGAATTCTCTGGCATTTAGTAAAGTATATGTGATACCTAGAGACCTATTCATTATTAACATAGCTATAGAAATTCTATTTCTTTGGGTTTTCTGATGTTGAACAAAGTCTGTCCTTTTTAAAAAAAATTTTTTACACTGATTACAAGAGTTTTACTTGTGAATATGTCATTTTATGACAGTTATGATTATATGCATTTCTTAAGGCTTTTGTCATACTAGCTACATCCATATGGCTTTTCTCCAGTATGAGATTTTCATGCTAGGTAAAAATCAGTTACTGCTAAAATTATGTCCACACATACAACAATGAAAAGCTTTCTCTCCAATGTTAATTTTTAATGCTGTTTCAGGACTTCTTCTTGGCTAAAGTCCTTTCTACATAGATCATATTAGTGAAGGATTTCTTTTCAATATGAATTCTCTGGTGTTTACTAAATTGTGAGAATAATTTAAAGCATTTTTCACCAAATGTGTATACTGTTGGTTCAGTATAAATTTTCCAGTGTTCAATAAGTTTTGAAACGTTGTCAAAGGTATTGTCTTCCTGGAGTAGTAATTTTGCGGTGTCATTTCAGGATTGCCTGCTGGCTAAAGGCCTTTCCACATTCATCACACTGAACATGTGTCTCTCCAGTGTGCATTCTTCTATGTCTAGTAAGGAGTGAGTAAAATCAAGGTCTTGTCACATGCATGACACGTGTGAAGTTTTGGTCTTGTGTGCTTTTTCTGTTGTTGCATAAACTTAGAAGCTCTGGTCAAAGTATTTCCACAATCATTGCATCCAAAGAGTTAATCTTACGCCTGCGTGTTTTGGAGAGTAGTAAACAATGAAGGATGCTTCAAGGCTTTTGCATACACATCATATTTGTATGTTCTGTACTGTATAAATTTTCTTATGTCAAGTAAAGCATGAGATGTGACTGAATGCAACCCTGTAACCATCACATGGCTTTGCATTACAGTGTAAAGTCTTTGCTGTACATTCAAGTGTGAGTTCTGTCTGAAGGCACTAATGGATTCATTAAGGTCAGGAGGAAAAAAACCCCAACATGGTTGGCATAATAATGAAGAGACAGTAAAAGAGTGAGGTAAAATTAGTCTGTCACACCAATATAAATCACATTGAATTAGCCCTAACCAGTTTGGTTCAGTGGATAGAGCATCAGCCTGTGGACTGAAAGGTCCCAGGTTTGATTCCAATCAATGGCATGTACATTAGTTGCAGGCATATCCCCAGTAAGGGGCGTGTTCCTACAGCTGATTGATGTTTCTCTCTCATGGTTGTTCCTATCTTCCTCCCTTCCTCTCTGTAAAAAATTAATAAAATGTATATTAAAAAATAAATAAATAAACTGTTAAAATCACAGTGAATTATTACATGTGTGTGCGAGTGTGTGGACAATACAAGACTGTAGGATGGGAGGTGGCAGTATGTCATTGAAAAGTAGCAGTAAAAAAGTGCACTTTTTTGGGGAAAAGAATGCAGCTATGCATTTTAAAGGTATCATTTAAAAGCAACATCAATGTTTTTATAAATAATAAGGTACCGACATACTTCTTTCTTTGAACTAAAAATAATTCTTTTGAGAGAATCCAAGATGGTGGCATAGGTAAACGCCTACACTGCTGCCTCGCACAACAATTTCAAAACTACAACTAAAAGACAGAACGAACATCATCCAGAACCACAGGAAAACTGGCCGAGTATAAGTTCTACAACTAGAAGGAAAGAGAGGGGCTCACAGAAACCCAGAGGAGCTGCAAAAAGCTGAGGTACGGAGACGCGCGCGCTGAGAGAGCGGGTGCCCGAGTACCTGGCTGGCTTTCTCTGGCGGGAGGGAAACGGAGACTCCCAATGGCATTGAACCCCTTATCCTACGACACTAAACCCCAGATCCAGCCGAAACTCATACGGGGGGGGGGGGAGTTTGGACTGTGAAAAGGGAGAAGTGCATGGAAATTTAGGGGAGTCGCAAAAGATAGGAGGTCTGATCGTGCACGCACACGGCGCTTTGCGGAGGACATATTGCTGATTGTGCTTCTGGCTTTTGTGACTGGGCGGGAGACAGACCCTCCCAACTGTGCCATTTCTGAGTCCACTGGGCCCCTGTTTCCGGCGAAACCCTGGAGATCTAGACTCGTGTGGTCCTGGTGTGCAGGGGAGCTGGAAAGGCAGCGGTCTAGAGGCACTGCGGGCGCAAGCGCACAAGGACATCTCCAGCGATTACCCAGTCACGTGAGACTCGGGGGCCATGGAGGGCAGGGCCGACTGGAAGTCAAGGCGGTCCCTTAAGCCCTGAGACTCCACCCATTCCAAGCTCAACAGAGGCTTCTGCGGTTTTGCAAGTACAGAAGTTTCCCCGACATAGTGAAAATGCCAAGACAAAGGAAGGGATCACAAGCAAAAGAAATGGAGGGAAAAAAATCAACTGGATATAGAGTTCAAAACCACGCTTATAAGGTTTTGCAAGAATATGCTAGAAAAGATGGATAAATTTATCAAGTCCCAAGAAGAGATGCAAAAGAACCAACTAGAGATGCTAGAGATGATGCATAAATTTAGTGAGTCCCAAGAGGAGATGAAAAAGGACCAACTAGAGATACTGACTGAAATAAAAAATATTATACAGAGTCCTAACAGCAGACTAGAGAAAGGCAAGAATCAAGTCAAAAATTTGAAATATAAAGAAACAGAAAACACTCAACTGGAAAAGCAAGAAGAGAAAAGAATCCAAAAATGTGAAGCTAATGTAAGGAGACTCTGGGACAGCCTCAAGCATACCAACATCAGAATTGTGGGGGTGCCAGAGGAAGAGAGAGAGCAAGATACTGAAAACCTATTTAAAGAAATAATGACTGAAAACTTCCCACATCTGGTAAAAGAAATAGACTTACAAGTCCAGGAAGCACACAGAACCCCATATAAAAGGAATCCAAAGAGGACC
>PVJN01037523.1:0-20865 GCA_004026805.1 Lasiurus borealis | reverse complement strand
CTTGATTGGAGCTCAGGCACACAGTCTTTTGCGATCAGCTAATTCAAAGGGAGGGGTTGGCCTTTGCTGTTTCAAGATGGAAGCCCCCAGGGAGCTGCAAGCCATGTGGTCAACATGGTGGCTGTCAAGTGGCACAGTACAAAATGGTGGCTGTCTAATTGTTCTTTGACAGAAAAGATGACTTGTTTATTCTCACAGACGTGCAAAGGGGTATTCCAAGTTTCCAGAATTATTGTTGTCTTGGTAACTTTATCATTCTTCTGAAATGAATTTTGTTGTATTCTTTTTATGTTATTACAAAAGCAATGCATATTCATGACAGACGTCTCTTAACATAGAAAGAAGAAAAAGAGAAAATGGGAAAAAAGAATGAAAAGTAGCCATAATAAAAAATAAAATGGAGGCAACTACTGGTGTTACCTTGCTTTATGTCTTTTAGAGATTTTTTCCCATGTATATTTTTAAGTGATCACACTCTGGGTAGTTTCAAAATCCTATTTCTTCTACTAACAGTTAGGATCATATTTTATGCCAATAAAAATAGACTACCACATAATTTTAATGGCTGCCTAATATTCCATTTTATTAATATACCATAATCTATTTAATCAATTTTCTTTTTTTTAAATACTTTTAAGCTATTTCCAATGTTTTGCTATAATGAATCATACTGTAGTGAACTTAGTCACAACTGTTTTGTGCCCATATCCTTATTAATTTACTTTAGATAAATTCCTAAAGTGGAATTTCTGGATCAAAGTTCATGCACATTTTGAAGATTTTTGTATCTAATATATTTTTATTGGTTGATGTGATGAGAGAGAGAGGAGAGAGAGAGAGAGAAAGAGAGAGAGAGAGAGAGAGAGAGAGAGAGAGAGAGAGAGAGAGTTGTTTCATTTATTTATGCATTTTTTGGTTGTTTCTTATATGTGCCCTGACCAGGGATCAAACTCATGACCTTGCAGTATAGGAATGGCACTCTAACCCACCGAGCTACTTTTGGTTTATATTTATATTACTTTGAGCCTGTGTAAAGCTCTGGCTGTTGGAGACATTTTTAAAAGAAGAAATGTTGCCATGTTTCCTCTTCTCTTTTGTTTATCTTACCCCCTTCTGATTTGTTTCATTCCCCAGTCATTTCTTCTTCCAGTCATTTGCAGTCTCTGCATTTATACTTTGCCAGTAATTCGCTTAAGACAGCCACGAGGGCAAAGCTAAAACCTGACTTATGTCTCTGTGTGAATAATTATTGGTCCGAGATAGCCACAGAGCTATGAGCAGGCAGTTATATAATTATTAGCATTTGGTAGCTGAACGGATCTTTTTGAAAAAGGAAATTCTGACCCCAAGAATCCAACTATTGAAGATTTAATTCTATCTTCTCTCCATTCCTTTTGATTTATCTTTGTGATTATAATGCTTCCTTTCAGTCACCAGTCCCCAATACATTAGAAAATAATCATTAGACATATTTTTTTTATATCTTCTGGGGGATTGGGGGAGGAAATGCGTTTGCACATTTGTCCACAGATATGTTTCAGGTTAAGTGATTTCATCCACAATGTTTAAATGCAATTAGGGTTTAAAACAGTCTGTAAGAATTGTTGTCATTTCAGTAGCTATAAGTAGGAGCAAATGAATTCATTTCTGACACATGAAAGAAATTTTTGTTAAGCTTTCATATCTCCATTAAAGGCCTGATTGCCCAGTGTCACAACCCTTTCTGGCCATTTTTTTCTGTTAATGGGAAAGTCTTTCCTCTTTAGCACATTAATAAATGAATGATAATAATGAAGGCATGACTATAAAGCACAAATCCAGAAACACCAGATATATTTTGATTGCTTCAGGGCAATTCTTGTTACAATAAATAGTATTTAAATGTCTCTTTATAGAGAGACAAACAAAGATGGCCAACCTGCAGCTGAAGGCTGAGCAGGCTGGGCTCACTGCTGCTGATGTCTAACACAGCAAGATGCTTCGCCTCATCTGTTGCAGCAGGATTTTATGTGCATGCAGGTTTCCCTGCCAATTCAGACAATAACAATTATTCCTCAATTAAGGTCATCTTATTTTAAAACTGTAATAATGCATACAAATAAACGGTATAGAATACGGAAGCAAGATTTCTAGAGAATGTCCTTTGCAACCATTTCTCCCTCTCCTTTTCCAGAAGCAAATCTTTATTTTGAATTCTGGTCACCTTTCTCCTCAGTGACTACAGTCATCTTGCAATCTTCCCTACAACCAAATTCATTTCACTACAATAAACCCTGTAGCTCAAGCAATGGCATAAATACCTAATCTCTGGTATATTACTGACATACACAAGTGAGAAATCATAAAGAAAAATGGAAAATTAAAACAGTAAAGGAAGATAGGAATTGAATATGAAGGAGGAGGCATGATTTGAGTGGTTAAGAGGGAACAAAATTTGTGCCTATCCTCACACACACTACAACCCCACCTACCAGACTAGATTGTCTATGCTGGGAATCAGAGAGAGAGAAAGAGGAGGGGGTTGGGTGGGAGGGGAGACTTGACTGCAGTTTCCCTGCTAGGTTTCTAAGCTAAGGCTTATTTAAGGAGCAGCCAGGAGAACAGCCACTTTGAAGAAATAGCTTAATACTCTGAACTTCCCCCCTGCCCCCCACTCGTGCTTCTCTCATCCATATCTCATACCCAACTCCCAGGGGGACTCAGGCAACCTCCTCCTTCTCTCTGTAGCTAGTGGCCCCCTCCCTTGCTTTGCCACAAGAGCCTGCAATTGATGTTATCAGAGGTCAGGGGTGGTGGGGGTAGGGGGGAGAGACACATATACAGAAAAAGCAACAACATAAAAGCAACCTCAATGGAAATAGCAGCAAATTTCAGTGTCTCACAAATAGTAGAAAAGAAACTGCACATTAACTACTCTAGTTGCTCTCCTTACAGATTTCTTTCATTCTGAGTGAAAGGAAGGAACGGGAAGGACACTGAAGGGTGAAGAAGTTAAGCTCCGGATTTTATCTTCAGCATTCTCGGCAGTGCTGTGCATGTACATATGCATTGTCTATGTCTGTTTTTGTGCTTTGGAGAAAATACAGGATAGCTAATAAGAAAATACAGGATAGCTACTAAGACACTGGCATTTTAAGTCAAACAGAAACGGGAATGAATCAAAGCTCTATCATTTTTTATCTGTGTAGCCAACAGTCAACATTTCAGCCCTCAGAGTTTTAGCTTTCAGTGAAATGTGAATAATCATAATACCTACCTCATAGAATTACTGTGAATTTTAAATAATATAATCCCCAGAGAGTATGTATTACAATGCCTATGCTTAAAGTAGGCACTTAATAAATTATCGTTATTGCTGCTGTAGCTGCTGTTATTGTTATTATTAGTGTTCTTATTTTCTTAGTCACTAAGAACATAAAATATGCCTCTTTTTCCTGTCCTCTCCCAGACAGGTAATAAAAGTTTTTGACTTATTAGAGGATAGTTCTTAAAAAAATATTTGTATTGTTGGCACAATTGCAGATGTCCCCCATCCCCTACCCTTTGCCCACCTCCACCCAGGCCCTGCCCCCCCTTCCTCTGGATATCACCAAACTATTGTCTGTTACATGGACTATACATATATATTCTTTTTTTTTCTTTTTTTTATTGATTAAGGTATTACATGTTTCCATATGGCCCCATTGCCCTCCCTGCTCCACACCCATACATGCCCTCATACTCAGTGTCTTGCGTCCATTGGTCGTGCTTATATGCATGCATACAAGTCCTTCAGTTGATCTCTTACCTCCCCCTAACTTTGGCCTTCCCCCAGTAATTTGACAGTCTGTTTGATGCTTCTCTGCCTCTGTATCTATCTTTCTGTTCATCAGGTTATAAGGTTCTTTATTATCCAGAAATGAGTGAGCTTGTGTGGTATTTTTCTTTTACTGATTGGCTTATTTCACTTAGTATAATGCTCTCCAGTTCCATCCATGCTGCTGCAAATGGTAAGAATTATTTCTTTTATAAAGCGGCATAGTATTCCATTGTGTATGTATCATAGTTTTCTAATCCACTCATCTGCTGATGGGCACTTAGACTGTTTCCAAATCTTAACTATGGTGAATTGTGCTGCTATGAACTTAGGGGTGTATATATCCTTTCTGATTGGTGTTTCTAGTTTCTTGAGATATATTCTTAGATTTTGAATCACCGGATCAAATGGGAGTTCCACTTTTAGTTTTTTTGAGGAAACTCCATACTGTTCTCTACAGTGGCTGCACCAGTCTGCATTCCCACCAGCAGTGCACAAGGGTTCCTTTTTTTCCTCATGCTCAACAGCACTTGTCGTTTATTGATTTGTTGATGATTGCTGTTCTGACAGGTGTGAGATGGTACTGCATTTTCAATTTGATTTGCATCTCTCAGAAGATTAGTGACGTTGAGCATGTTTTCATATGTCTCTTGGCCTTCCTTATGTCCTCCTTCAAAAAGTATCTATTTAGGTCTATTGCCCATTTTTTGATTGGGTTGTTTATCTTCCTTTTGTTAAGTTCTATGAGTTCCCAGTAAAAGTTGAAGTTAAACCCTTATCTGAGATAACATTGGCAAATATGTTTACCCATGCATTGGACATTGTTATTGTTTTGTTGATGGTTCCTTTTGTTGTGCAGAAGTTTTTTTATTTTGATGCAGTACCATTTGTTTATTTTCTCTTTAGTTTCTATTGCCCTAGGAGCTGTATCAGTGAAGATATTCCTTCTGCATATGTCTGAGATTTTGCTGCCGGTGGATTCTTCTAGTATTTTTATTGTTTCCCATCTTATGTTTAAGTCCTGTATCCATTTTGAGTTTATTTTCGTGTATGGTGTAAGTTGGTGATTTAGTTTCTTTCTTTTTTTTTTTTTTTGCATGTATCTGTCCAATTTTCCTAACACCATTTATTGAAGAGACTGTCTTAACTCTATTGTATGCTCTTGCCTCCTTTGTCAAATATTAATTGAGCATAGTGTTTTGGGTCAATTTCTGGGTTCTCTATTCTATTCCATTGGTCTATATGTCTGTTCTTATGCCAGTACCAGGCTGTTTTGAGAATAGTGGCTTTGTAATATAGCTTGAAATCTGGTATTGAGATCTCTCCTACATTGCTTTTCTTTCTCAGGATTGCTGTAGCTATTCCAGGTCTTTTTTTAATCCAGATGAATTTTTGAAGAGTTCATTCTAGGTCTGTGAAATACGCCATTGGTATTTTAATGGGGAGTGCATTGAATATATAGATTACTTTGGGTAGAATGGACATTTTAATTATGTTGATTCTACCAATCCATGAACATGGTATGCTCTTCCATCTATTAATGTCTTCCTCTATCTCTTTCTTCAGTGTCCTATAGTTTTTTGTGTATAGGTCTTTTACCTCCTTAGTTACGTTTATTCCTACGCATCTTTTTTTTTTTTTTTTTTAGTGCAATGGTAAATGGGATTGTTTTCTTCATCTCTTTCTGTAAGTTCATTGTTGGTGTATAGAAATGCCATAGATTTATTAGTGTTAATTTTGTATCTTGCTACATTGCCAAATTCATTTATTAAGTCTAATAATTTTTATGGAGTCTTTAGGGTTTTTAATGTACGTATCATTTCATCTGCAAATAATGACAATTTTACTTCTTCTTTTCCAATTTTGATGCCTTTTATTTCTTCTTATTGTCTGAATGCTGTGGCTAGCACTTCCAATACTATGTTGAACAGGAGTGGTGAAAGCAGGTATACCTGTCTTGTTCCTGTTCTTAGTGGAAATTGTTTTTGTTTTTGCCCATTGAGTATGATGTTGGTTGTAAATAAGGCTTTTATTATGTTGAGGTATGATCCCTCTATTCCCACTTTGCTGAGCATTTTTATCAGAAAAGGGTGTTGGATTTTGTCAAATGCCTTTTTTTTGCATCAATTGATAAGATTATGTGATTTCTCTCTCACTTTATTTATGTGATGTATCACATTTGTTGATTTGTGGATATTGTACTAGTCTTCTCTTCCTGGAATAAATTACACTTGTATGATCTTTCTAATGTAATGATAGATCTGGTTTGCTAAAATATTTTTGATGATTTTAGCATCTATATTCATCAGGGATATTGGCCTGTAATTCTCTTTCTTTGTAGTGTCTTTATCTTGTTTTGGGATTAGGGTAATGCTGGCTTCATAGAAAGAGCTTGGAAGTGTTTCTCATGAATTTTTTCAAATAGTCTGAGAAGGATTGGTTTTAGTTCTTCTTTTAATGTTTGGTAAAACTCCCCTGTGAAGCCATCTGGTCCAGGACTGTTTACTGTTTCTTTGTAGTTTGGCTATAGGTTCATCAACCTTGTTTATCCTTTCAAAGAACCAGCTCTTAGTTTCATTGATCTTATGTATTGTTTGTTTGTTTTTGTCTCTATGTCATTTATTTCTTCTCTGATCTTTATTATCTCCTTCCTTCTGGTTACTGTGGGCTTTTCTTGTTGCTCACTTTCTAGTTCTTTAAATTGCAAGGTTAGATAATTTATTACCATTTTTTATTGATTTTTTAAGGTAGGCCTGTAGAGCTATGAACTTCCCTCTCAGCACTGCTTTCATTGTGTCCCATAGATTTTGGACTGTTGTGTTGTCATTGTCATTTATTTCCAGGGTGCTTTTAATTTCTTCTTTGATCTCTTCGGTAACCCAATATTGCTTAATAGCATGCTATTTAGCCTCCAAGTGTTTGATTTTTTTTTTATTAAATTTTATTGGGGTGACATTGGTCAACATGAACATACAGGTCTCATGTGTGGATTTCTAAGATACAAAATTTGTATACAGCACCATGTGCCACCACCCAAAATCAAATAGTGTGTTAGGACCCCTTAACTTAACCCCTACTCCTGGCAACCACCACACTGTTTTTTGTATTTATAAGTTTCAGTTTTATATCCCACATAGAGTGAACTCATAGGGATCTTAGCTTTTTCTGTCTGACTTATTTCAATTAGCATAATATTTTCAAGCTTCATCCATGTTGTTGCAAATAATGCTATTTCATCCTTTCTTATTGCTGAGTAGTATTCTATTTTGTATATGTACCACATTTTCTTTACCCAGCCCTCTATTGAGGACACTTTTGCTGTTTCCATGTCTTAGGCACCGTGAATAATGCTATAATGAAAGTAGGAGTGCATACAGCTTTGTGAGTAAATGATTTTGAGATTTTTAGGTATATACCCAGGAGTGGGAGTGCTGAGTCATATGTTAACTCTATTCTTAATTTTTTTAGGAATCGCCAGACTGCTTTCCATAATGGTTATACCAGTCTACATTCACACCAGCAGTGAATGAGAATTACCTTTTTTCCAGAATCTCTCCAACATGTGTTGTTGCATGTCTTGTTGATAATGACCACTCTAACTGGTGTAAGGTGGTATCTCATTGTAGTTTTAATTTCCCTAATTTCCAGTGAGATTGAACATCTTTTCATAAATCTATTGGCTATTTGTATGTCTTCTTGGAAGACGTGTGTTTTCAGGTCCTCTGTCCACATTTTGACTGAATTGTTTATTTGTTTGGTGTTGAGTTTTACAAGTTCTTTATAAATATTTTGGAAATTGCTCCAGTGGTGCAATTGGTTAGCACAAGGTACTTATACAGCACAGATGACAGTTTTTAAAAAGGTATTTTCTAATGTTGGGAAAATTAGGCAGCTACAGACAAAGAATTAAACTGGATCCCTATTTTACACTATAAACAAAAATAAACTTAAAATGAATTTAAGAGGTAAGCTTTTTGACACTGGTCTTAGCAATAATTTTTTGGATTTAATACCCAAAACAAAGGCAACAAAAGCAAAAATAAACAAGTGGGACTACATTAAACTATAAAGTTTTTATGTAGAAAAAGAAGCCATTAACAAAATGAAAAGGCAACCTATGGAATAAGAAAAAATATTTGTAAACCACATATCCAATAAGGTGTTAATATCTAAAATATACAAGAAACTCATACACTTCAAAGCAAAAAATCAATCCAATTAAAAATACGTTGAGGATTTAAATATTTTTTTCTTTTTTTAAAATTAAATCTTTATTATTCAGATTATTACATTTGTTTCTCTCTTTTTCCCCTCCATAGCACCCCTCCACCCAGCTCCCAGTCCTCCCTCTGCTCTTAGCTCCCTCCCATTGATCTCATCCATAGGTGTGTGATTTTTGTCCAGTCTCTCCCTGTACACCCCTCACCCCTTTCCCCCTGAGAATTATCAGTCCACTTCCTTTCTGTGATCCTGATTTTATTATATTCACCAGTTTATTCTGTTGATCAAATTTTTAATTCACTTAATTTTTAGATTCACTTGTTGATAGATATGTATTTGTTGTTCATAATTTTTTGGCTTTTACCTTTTTCTTCTTCCTCTTCTAAAAGAGTACCCTTCAGCATTTCATAAAACACTGGTTGGGAGTTGATGAATTCCTTTAGCTTTTTCTTATCTGTGAAGCTCTTTATCTGCCCTTCAATTCTGAATGTTAGCTTTGCTGGATAGATTATTCTTGGTTGTAGGTTCTTGCTATTCATCACGTTGAATATTTCTTGCCACTCCCGTATGGCCTGCATCGTTTCTGTTGAGAAATCAGCTGATAGTCATATGGGTGCTCCATTGTAGGAAATAAACTGTTTTTCTCTTTCTGCTTTTAATATTCTCTCTTTGTCTTTTGCTCTTGGTATTTTAATTATGATGTGTCTTGGTGTGGTCCTCTTTGGATTCCTTTTATATGGGGTTCTGTGTGCTTCCTGGACTTGTAAGTCTATTTCTTTTACCAGATGTGGGAAGTTTTCAGTCATTATTTCTTTAAGTAGGTTTTCAGTATCTTGCTCTCTCTCTTTTTCTGGCACCCCCACAATTCTGATGTTGGTACGCTTGAAGCTGTCCCAGAGGCTCCTTACATTATTTTCACATTTTTGGATTCTTTTCTCTTCTTGCTTTTCCATTTGAGTGTTTTCTATTTCTTTATATGTCAAATTTTTTTACTTGATTCTTGCCTTTCTCTAGTCTGCTGTTAGGACTCTGTATAATATTTTTTATTTCAGTCAGTGTCTCTAGTTGTTTTTTTTTCATCTCCTCTTGGGACTCACTAAATTTATGCATCATCTCTAGCATCTCTAGTTGGCTCTTTTGCATCTCTAGTTGGCTTTTTAGCATTTCCTCTTGGGTCTCGCTAAATTTATCCATCTTTTCTAGCATATTCTTGAAAAGCCTTATAAGTGTGGTTTTGAACTCTATATCCAGTCATTTTTTTCCCTCCATTTCTTTTGTTTTGGATCCCTTCCCTTGTCTTGGCATTTTCACTATGTCGGGGAAACTTCATGCAAAACCGCAGAAGCCTCTGTTGAGCTTGGGATGGGTGGAGTCTCAGGGCTTAAGGGACCGCCTTGCCTTCCAGTCGGCCCCACCCTCCACGGCCCCAGAGTCTCACGTGACTGCGTAATCGCTGGAGCGGTCCTTGTTCTCGCGTGCCCACCCACCCACAGTGCCTCTAGACCGCTGCCTCTCCAGCTCCCCTGCGCACCAGGACCACACGAGTCTAGATCTCCAGGGTTTCGCCCGAAACAGGAGCCTAGTGGACTCAGAAGTGGCATAGTTGGGAGGGTCTGTCTCCTGCCCAGGTGTGAAAGCCAGCGGCAAAATCAGCAATCTGTCCTCCGCGTAGCGCTGTGCCCAAGCGAGTGCGCGACCTCGATGGGACCTCCTATCTTTTGCGACTCCCCTAAATTTCCGTGCACTTCTCCCTTTTCACAGTCCAAACACCCCCCATATGAGTTTCGGCTGGATCTGGGGTTTAGTGTCGTAGGATAAGGGGTTCAATGCTGTTGGGAGTCTCCATTTCCCTCCCGCCAGTGAAAGCCAGCCAGGTACTCGGGCATCCGCTCTCTCAGCGTGCGCATCTCCGTACCTCAGCTTTTTGCAGCTCCTCTGGGTCTCTGTGAGCCCCTCTCTTTCCTTTTAGATGTAGAACTTATACTCGGCCAGCTTTCCTGTGGTTCTGGGTGATGTCTGTTCTGTCTTTTAGTTGTCTGGGCTCCCCGCTGCTCCACCAGCAACTCGGACAGGATCCCAGCCGCTTCCCGGAAAAGCTGTCGGGCCTGATATTTTTTTCATTGTTTTTATTGTAGTTGATTTCTAGTTTTATGCCATTATGATCTGATAAGGTGCTTGATATGATTTTTATTTTCATGAATTTAAAGAGACTTTGCCTATGTCCTAATATATGATCTATCTTTGAAAATGTTTTGTGTGCACTGGAGAAGAACGCATATTCTATAGCTTTGGGGTGAAATGTTATGAAGATATCAATTAAATCCCTCTGATCTAGTGAGTCATTTAGGATTGCTGTTTCTTCACTAATTTTTTGTTTATATGATTTGCCCAGTGGTGTCAGTGGGGTATTAAAGTCCCCTACTATGACCATATTGCTGTCGATCTCTCCCTTGATATCTTCCAGAAGTTATTTTATTTATTTGGGTGCTCCTGTTTTGGGTGCATATAAATTTACCAGAGTTATATCTTCTTCTTGAATTGCTCCTTTAATATTATGTAGTGGCCTTCCTTATCTCTTGTTATGGCCTTTACTTTGAAGTCTAAATTATCAGATATAAGTATTGCAACCCCAGCTTTTTTCTATTTGCCTGAAAAATATTTTTCCATCCCTTCACTTTCAGTCTGTCTGAATCCTTTGTTCTGAGTTGAGTCTCATGCAGACAGCAAATATATGGGTCATGTTTTCTTATTCATTCAGCTACCCTATGTCTTTTGATTAGTGGGTTTAATCCATTTACATGTAATGTTATTATTGATAAGTACTTGTTTTTTGTCATATTTATTCTTAATGTTTGTGTTTCTTCTTGCCTTTCTGTTTCTTCTTTTTATAGCAGTCTCTTTAGCATTTCTTGCATTGCTGGCTTGGTAGTGATAAATTCTCTTAGCCCTTTTTTTTATGTAAAGCTTCTGATTCCACACTCAATTGTGAATGATAGCCTTGTTGGGTATAGTATTATTGGGTTCAGTCTCTTGCTTTGCATCACTTTATTTCATTCCATTCCCTTCTGGCCTGGTGTGTTTCTGTGGAGAAATCAGCTGACATTCTAATAGGAGATCTCTTGTAGGTAACTTTTAGTCTCTCTTTGGCAGCCTGTAAGATTCTTACTTTTAGGTTGCTGTTTGCGAATTTAATTATGATGTGTATTTGTGTTGGCCTTTTAGGGTTCATCTTGTTTGGGACTCTATGTGCTTCTTGAACTTGCATAGTTTTTTTTTGTTTGTTTGTTGTTGTTGTTTTTTCCTAGCCAACATCAGGAAGTTTTCTGTCATTATTTCTTTAAACAGGTTTTCAATTCCTTGTTTCTCTTCCTCTCCTTCTGATACCCCTATTTTGTTTTGTATTGTCCAAAAGCTCTTTTAGGTTCTCCTCTTGCTTTTTAAGTCTTCTTTCCAGTTGTTGCTGTGTCTGTGTGTTTTTTCCTACCTTGTCTTCTAATTTACTGATGCAACCCTCAGCCTTTTCTAGTCTACTGTTTAAGCCTTCCATTGTGCTCTTTATTACAGCTATGCCATTCTTCATCTCCGCTTGGTTCCCTTTCATGTTGGTGACATTCTCATTCAGCTTCTTATAATTCTCATTGAGTTGTGTGTATTTGTCATTGAGTTGTGTGTATTTGTCATCCAGCCATTTGAGCATCTTTATAACAATTACTCTGAATTTTTTCTCTGATTTGTTGCTAGCCTCAATTTCATTTAATTCCCTTTCTGGTTCTTCCTCTTTTTCCTTCCTTTGGGAATTGCTTTTTTTATCTTCCTATGTTTTGCTGTAACATTTAATTGTAGATCTGATTGATTTGCTAACCAGATTCTTTTGGGAATGGTGCTACTGGTGTGATCTCTCAGGTTTCCTGTGCTTGCTAATCTATTGTAGCTCCCTATTTGAGCTATTTGGGTTCTCTTAATGTAGGTCTGCGAGCTGGAAAGGTGCAACTGTGGTGTCTAGAAGTCAGCAGCTGTGGAGGGGGGTGTTTCAATGTTTGCTCTCTTGCACACTTGATTGAAATTATGTTTGCCCTGCAGGGACTCACTTAGGCACCCAGGAACCTTCTGTTGGGGTAATGGGGCTCGGAGGCTTGCCCTCTAGAAAGGCGTGACTGTGGTGTCCAGATTTATGTAATTGTGGGGTGGGCAGACTCAGCTTTTGCTGCTGCACCTGTGGTGGATAGGTGCATGCTCCCAGTGGTAGCTCACAGAGGCACCCACAGTACCTTTGTTAGAAAGGGACACTGAAGCAATCTGAAGGCCCTGGCGCTGAAGCCACATAATTGAGACATTTGTGGGCAGGTATTCAGGATGAGTGAATTCAGAATTTCTACTACTGAGGGGAGTATGTCCCTGTTTGTCCAAGATTGCACCAAGCAAGAGCTCACAGCAGCTCCCATGAGTGCCCTGTGGATAGATGGGCTCAGGGTGCCTGCCCATTTGAAATGTGTGACTGTAGCAGTGCATTTGACAGCGCAGATCTCTGACTCACTCTGAGAGGCCCTGGCACTGAAGTTGCACAGCTGGGGTAACTGTGGGCAGTTATTCAGGAAGAGGGAATTCAGAATTTCTTTTGCCAGGCAGCATGCCCTTGTCTGTGCAGAATCACACCCAACAGGGGCTCACAGCAGCTCCCCAGAGTGCCCTGTGGATAGACTGGCTCATGCTGCCTGCTTGTTGGAAATGTACAACTGTGGAAGTCCCTTTGCCAGTGCAGAACTCTGACACACTCTGACTGTGGCACTGAAGTTGCATAACTGGGGTGTCTGTGCACAGTTATTCAGGAAAAGGGAATTCAAAATTTCTATTGTGGGGCAGCACACACTTGTCTGCACAAAATAACACTCAGTAGGGGGCTCCCAGTGGGTCCTGGGCACTGCTTATGGAGTGGTTTGCCCTGGATGCCTGTGCACTGGAAATGCACAAATGTGGTGTCTGGAGTTCTAGCACTGGGGAAGGGAGGAATTTGCACTTACTGCTGTGAGAGTGGTGCATCTTTGGAGGTGAAGGTCTCAGGATCCGCAGGTCTATGGGTAGAGCAGTAGGATTTTGGCTGGAGTGGCTGCTGGGTGTGGCTAGTTCCAAGGCCTATCTGGGTGGTGGTGCTGATGAGTTCCTAGAAAAGGCCACTCTCCCCATGCCCAAGTCCCGCAGTCTGGAGAGTGGCCATAGTGGTGGTAGTCTCTCCCTGTCCAAGAGAGCCTGGGGGATTTAACTGTCCCTTACTCACTCACACACTCACCACCCACATCCACACACTCTCCTTTCATTCCTTGACTCACTCATTTCCTCTGCCCCTTGACATTCATCTGTCTGTTTCATGTATAAGCTACATATTATCCTATATAATAAAGAGATAATATGCAAATTGATCATTAATCCAACACACAAGGTGGCTGCCCCTATGTGATCAAAGATGGATGGACACAAGATGGCTATCACAATATGGCTGGCAGGGGAGGGAAGTTGTGGGCAATCAGGCCAACAGGGGAGGGCAATTGGAGGGGGGGGGACCAGATCTGCAGAGGAGGGCAGTGGAGGGAACAAGGCCTATAGGGAAAAGCAGTTGGGTGGACCATGCCTGCAGGGGTGGGCAGTTATGGGCAATAAGGCTGGCAGATTAGAGTTAGGTATCTATCAGGCTGGCAGAGGAATTGTTATGGGGTGATCAGGCTGGCAGGCAAAAGTGGTTATGGGCAATTAGACAGGCAGGCAGGCGAGTCATTGAGTGCCAGCAGTCCTGGATTGTGATAGCACTATCCTATTGGAGAGAGTGCAGGCTAGGCTGAGGGACACTCCCTCTCCTTGCACGAATTTTGTGCACCACGCCTCTAGTAATCAACTATGGAGCCTAGTAGGACTGCTGATTCATTGTCCTTGTATCATATATTAGGTTATGTTCTATTCTAATGTCCTGGAAACTGCTTATCTCTTTCCCAGAGTACCAGAAACCTAGAATATTTATTCTTCAAACATGTCTTGAGTACCTGCTATATATGCTGGGCTTTGTGCTATGCCTGAAGATATGATTGTAAACAGCATAAAAATGGTCCCTATTATTGAGGTGTTCCCAGTTTGGTTTTGTTTATTGGGAGGAGGGCTTATGTGAATAGAGAGAGCTGGTTATAGTAAGTGCTATGAGAGAACTTAGCCACAAATGCTAAGAAAGTGACATCATAGGAAAGTCTGGGTGAAGTAACAATATTAAAAGTCTTTCCAAAATAATTGTCTCTAGATCAGTGGTCGGCAGACTGTAGCTCATGAGCCACATGCGGCTCCGTGAGCCGCGGTTTGCCCCTCTGTTGACTAATGAGTTTACCTACCACTAGGATAGGGGCTAATTCACAAGGAGCAATAGCCAGTAATTATTGGAATTGAAAGTCTAGGTCAGTGGTTGGCAAACTCATTAGTCAACAGAGTGGCAAGCTGCGGCTCACGAGCCGCATGTGGCTCATGGGCTGCAGTTTGCTGACCACTGCTCTAGACCTATTCTAAAATTATATAAAGAAATTATAGCAAAAGGGGGCGGGAAGGTTATTCCAGACAGATCTAGCAAAATATGTAAAATGTGAGCTATGAAAGACCAGAGAGCATAAAAAATAACAAGTAGATAAGACTGACTTAAGAATAGGAAAGTAGGAAAGAGAGGGAGAGAGAGTAGGACCTGAGAAGTAAGTGGAGCCAGATCTTGAATGCCTTCAGAAACCATTTTAATGAGTTTGTTTATTATTTTGAAGAAAATGGGAAATTTAGAAGTGATTTAAGTATCCTGATATCAGGGAGGAGAATTCAGTATTGGAAAGAAAAATTAATAGATGTGTACAGCAATAAAGACACTATTGCAGTAACCAGGGGGAAGAATCAATGAGGCCTGAAAGTAATGGCAGTGTGTTACAGAGGAGAGAACACATTGAATAGAGTTCTAAGTTTCGCTATGTCATTTCTGATTTCTTGTATTTTAGTACAATTAAAAAATTCCATGAGCACCTATGCATTCTGTGTCTACAGAAATGAGCAAGGTACCATGTCTCTGCTTACTATTAGAGAAGATGAGACACACACAATGGACCCAAGAGGAGGAGAGAAGGCCAGGAGTGGCACCGGGAGCTAAGTGCTGCAGGAGTGGTGAGGAGGACAGCATCACTGCTAGTTGTGGTGATTTGTCAAGTTATGGAGAAACAAATGGAGATATTGTCTAACTTGTGTAAAGACTCATGCATTAATCAGAATGTCAGGTTTTGAAAAAGTTATTTTTTAAAATATATTTTTATTGATTTCAGAGAGAGAGAGGGAGGGAGAGAGAAACAGAAACATCAATGATGAGAGAATCATTGATCAGTTGCCTCCTACACACCCCACACTGGAGATTGAGCCTGCAGCCTGGGCATGTGCACTGATGGGGAATTGAACTGTGACCTCCTGGTTCATAGGTCGACACTCAACCATTGAGCCATGCCAGCCAGGTAAAACTGTTACTTTTTTGTTATAAGAAATATTCCAGAACATTTAAACAATGTTTTAGTCTCTCTAATTAAGAAACACATAGTATTTCTGTTAACTTCATGTACTAGAGATAGGAAACAGTATGTCACCATTATGTTAACTGTCAGCATAAGGATTAATGAGATATTTTATTATAGGAATGAAAACCAGTAAGCTATCTATCTGACAAGAATAAAATATAATTTCTGGGATTAAAAAAAAAAAGAAACAAACACATAGTAAGGTAAGCTTGTTATTATTACCAGAAGTATAACTAGGTGAGTATGGAATCAAAATCAAGAGAATTAACAAGATAATCTTAATTAGTTCTGATCTGAATGTTTGTGTCCCCTGAAATTCATATGTTGAAAACCTAATCTGAGACTTCCAGCTTCTGTTACATATAAGTCACCCAATCTCTGGCATTTTGTTACAGTAGCCCAGACAAAGACTGCCACTATATTTATAGTTTTAGAAAGCCTTCCTGAAGCCATGAGATTAGACAACAAATAAGAATCAGTCACACAAAGATCAAGGGAAAGAGTATCCAGGCAGAGGAAACAGAACAGTTGAAGGCCATGATGGGAGAAATTTCTTAGTGTGAACTGAAAACAAAAACAAACAAAACAACAAAAAACAGCTAACATATGACTGAGGATGAGAGAGTAATGGGGAGAGTAGGGAGAGATGGCCTGAACCTGAGAAGCCTTATAAGGCATTGCAAGATTTTGGATTTCACTCTAAAGGCAACTGCAATTTACTGAAATATTATAAAGATGAGCCTGACCAATCAATCTTTCATTTTGAGATTGCTCTGGCTACAGATTAGAGCAGTGTTTGAGCATAAATAGGAATAGAGGCAAAGAAACTGATTAGGAGGCTCTTGCAGTATTCCAGGTAAGAAGTCACAGTGAGTAGTGACCAGGAATGTGGAGAGAAATATGTAGGTAGGAGAATCCATAAAACTTGGTAAATGATTGAATAGGGAGTGGAGTAAGTCTAAGATGACTCCCATGTATCAGGCTTGAACAAATGGGTGGATGGTGATGCTATTGACCAGTAGGGTAAACACTGGAACAGAAACAGACTAGTGGGATGGAAAAGATAATGAGTGCTGTTTGGAACAGGTTGAGTTTCAGTTGCTTGTGTGACATCCAAATGGAAATGCCAAGTTGGTAGGTGAGTAAGCAAATCTTAAGGCTCAGGGTGGAATGCTAGGTTAGTGAGCTCTATTTGAGCTACATAGCCCACTAATTACAGTCTCTTCAACTATCCCTACAGATAGCTAATATCATCCATGTGTACTGATTATAGTCATTGTCTCTCATAGAGGATCATTTTACTCCATGTTTACTTACTGGTTTCAATAATCAAGAAAACTTTATGGAGAAGGTGGCAATTGGTCTGGACCTCTGAGAGGCAAAGATGGTGATAAAAAAGAAGGTATTCCAGGCAAAGAGGATACAGACAGAAATAACAACTGATTGGAAAGACAAGTCTACCAAATTGATCAAAGCAGAAGGATTATATATGTATTAAAGTTACTGTGTGCCAAAAATTATGCTAGATACTAGGAATATAAAGTTAATAAGGTGTGGAGTTTGCATCTCTTCAAAAAGCCCTCCCTCAACTTCCAGGCAAAGTTCCAATACTTACAATGGTGTCCTTTTAAAAAAAAAAAGTACTATTATGAATTTAAACATCTTTGTGCTGCTCATTCTAATGTATACTACAATGTATGCTAATCTTCCCTTATTCATTAGGCTTTAACTGTCAGGCCCATTTATGATTAATTGCACCAAAGATGATATCTTTTTAGTCAGTCCTAAGAACCCTCTACTGAGTCTTGTTATTGCACGGAACCATATTATACTGAAAGTATTTGTTTCTTGTGTCAGGTTGCTCCACTATAACGGGATTTCTCCCTGTCTTATTCACCATGTTTTCCTGATGGCTAACATAAACATTAGTCATGGTAAATATTCAACTAAAACCAAGCAGCTTATAGTCTAGTGGGAAATATGTGGATGCCAAAGCTGGAAAAAAAAAATGTATTGCAGAAAGATCTCAATGTCAAGAGATGGTGCTAGGATTATATTGGTAGGCAATGGGATATCAGCAAGTTTTTGAGCCTTATGTTGAAACAATGAAAATGTGTATTGGCAATATTGATCTAGATGCCACATCTAGAAGGAAATAAGAGGCAAGATGTCAGTCAAAAGGGTACAAACCACAGCCTGCTGGTACATAGTAGGCACTCAGCAGATATTTACTGAAAACAAAGGGAGGGGGCAGAAAATAAGAAATAGATGCAACTTTTAGTAAGGAATTGGATGCACAAGTCAGTAGTTTAGGTAGCTCTCTAAACTATTTCTACCGCCAACAGCATTATGTATATTTTATGCTGCTGTAGTGTGAAACAGTTATAACAGGATCTCACTGTTTTAGTGTAAGCTACTTTCTTCCGCACATCTCTTATTAAAGGTTCTTTCAATGAATTAATTCTAAGGACATGATGTTATTTTGCATGGTTTCATTGGGAACTTCATTAATCATTTAGCGGTATGATTAATACTTATGCCATCAGGCAACAGACCTATGCACTGAATGTTTCAATTTAGCAAAAAGGAAACAGCTTTAATAGTGATATGGTATGTGTGAAAATTTTCAGGAGTAGGAGACTGGCTATCATTGATCAAAATGAGCATCATTCTTCTCTTTGTTATTTTATTGTGGAATCTCCTAGGCATTTACATTTGATTACAGCTGTTGTGTAGTTGTTCTGCTTTCTCCTAACTTGCTCTTTGGTACCAAATATCTTAAACAATCAATCAGAACATCAAAGCATCCTATTTTTAGATTCCTTCAGCCCAGAAACTAGTAACAACAAGCTGAGATTATCTCTGGATCTAATTAATATGTGGATCTAATTATTGTGCTATTTCAGTTTAGTTTTCCTAAATCAAGCCTGTTGGAACTATATTGTACCTAGCTGGGTTTTGAACACTGCAATCAAATCGATCAGCCAAATGGAATGAACAAATTGTATTTAACAAAAAACAATGAAAGAGAAGGGAATGCAATTTTCTCTTTCCTCGAGAAACCAGTGGTTTATATAACTACTATATTCTGGTGAATGTCGTAAGTTTTCATTATTAAGACATTGGACTTATTTGAAATCCATTTTAAAAATTCAATACATATATTCCACCTGAGGGTTTTTTATGATAAAAACAAATAGCATTATTTTTCTAATATTGAAATAAGTGCTTCCACTGCTAAAATAAATTATTTATTTCAATGGAAGAAAATTGACATGTGTCTATCACAGTTTCATTTTTTACAATTTGTTTTATTTGCTTTATATAATTTTATTTATTTCTTTATGAATGAAGTTAAAGTGGATTTTTATTCTGCTTAGCTCTTAAACTTGGACAATTTCTACCTCAGACAATTTTTTGTTGGCTTCTGTACATCAGTATTGAGAACATTAACCTTAAATGAGACCAAGATGGAAAGCCACATGGCTGTTTAAACTCTCTGTAGTAAGCAGATTAGAACATGCCCATGTGTTCAAGTCCTAAAAGTAACCAAGAAGAAAGGGGCTACTGAAAATCAGGCAGAAAGTTTACTTAAGAGAGTATCTTTTAAATTGGAGAGTGAGTTTTAAATATGCAGCTTAAATATAAGTTTAAATATAAATTTTAAATTGGGTAAAATACACAGTTGACCCTTAAACAATTCTGGGATTAGGTATGCTCACTCCCATGCAGTCAAAGTCTGAGTGTCACTTTTGGCTCCAGGAAAAATTAACTACTAATAGAAAACTGTTGACCCGAAGCCTTATCAATAACATAAACACTCAATGTACCTATATTTTGTATATTATATGTATTATATACTATGTTCTTACAATAAAGTAAGCTAAAGTAAATAAAATATAAATTTAAGAAAATTGTAAGAGAAAATACACTTACAGTATTTATTGAGAAAACTAGCATATAAGTGGACCCGTGTAGTTCAAGCAAGTGTTTTGCAAGGGTCAACTGTACAATAATGTGCTAAGTTGTGCAAAAAGAAACATGGAGAAGACAAAACATAAAATAATGCATTTGGTTATTTGCAGGAGATGTGTGGAAATGGGGTGGGAAGGATGGGGAAGAGAAAACAGAGTAGAAGAGATGGATCAGAGGGCCACAACTCTGTCTACTTTTTTGTAGAATTCTGACTTTGGAACCATGATGGCATTTCACATAGTGAAAAATAAATAAATGAAATCAATAAGAATGAGGGCAAACCCAAAATGAAATACAAACCAAAGTAACTGAACCTAATTGTATTTTAAATGAATAATATAACCACATTGAATGGAGAAAGAAAGAAAACAAACTCAAATAATGTTTGAATACAATATTTTAATATATACATTTAGGTAAAGGGTAAAAGAACTATAAAATATTAACCATAGTTAAGTAGGCTTGTTTATTCGCAGTGCTATAATTAGCAATTGGGTAAAACCTTTATGTGTGTTCTAGGAATGAACAAATAAGTAAATATATTGTGATTATTGCGAACCAGTGTTTCACTATAGAAGGGAGAAACCCTGTGGTTTTGAATTAGAAATTCAGGTATGAATATGTATTGAGGGTTTTACACAGATGAATGGATGGATAGATAGATAGATGGTGGATGATGATGATAGATAGATAGATAGATAGATAGATACATACATAGATACATACATAGATACATACATAGATAGATAGACAGATAGATAGATAATACAAATGCATACAAACATACATGCATGCATACATACCTACATACATATATTTCCTAGCTTTGTCTGCTGAGAGGGCTTAGAAACAATATCCCATAATAATGAGGAAAACTAGTGTCACATCTTACTTTCTAAATATAACTTTCTACTAAAATCTTGGAGCTGATTCCAGAGTTGGGGCAGAGAAAGAAGAAAATGAGCCTTGAAACAATTTATTGTGCCAAAAAATAAAAATAAAAAAGATAAAAATAAGTGATAACAGATTAATCCATAGAATAAAATGAGAATACATGAGTCAAAACTAATATAAGTAAATGTTTGAATAAGTATATAGAAAAGAGAAGAAAGGAGAGGAGCCAAGATGGCGGCATAGGTAAACACCTACACTGCTGCCTCGCACAACAATTTCAAAACTACAACTAAAAGACAGAACAGACATCATCCAGAACCACAGGAAAGCTGGCTGAGTGGAAGTTCTACAGCTAGAAGGAAAGAGAGGGGTTCACAGACACCCAGAGGAACTGCAAAAAGCTGAGGTACGGAG